>JBCEWC010002702.1:0-33135 GCA_038996855.1 Solanum aculeatissimum
AGTTAGGTGGTAAAACTAGTATTAGTAGCTAATAAACTCATTTGGTAGTCCAATTCCACCCAAAAATAACAACCGGGTAGCAAGCCCGTATTTACCAACTCAAAGGCGTTCCTTCGACCTTTTCTTCTTTAATCGTATTTTTCCTAATGCACATTCTTATATACATGTCATATCTAGCTTGTTCTAGTTCCATCTAAACTCACAACAATGAAGCAAGTACAACATACAACAACTCCACGCAACACACCATTAGGTAGCATAACCTTACATCGAGCGGACGTCCGAATAACCAAGGTTCCTTCACGAAAGTTGTTCCCAACGTCCTAATATTCGCAACAACTATATATATGTAGCTTAACAACACCTACAAATAGTCCATAATTTGGGATTAATGGCCAGATTTTCCATATAACATTTACGCGAGGAAACGTCCGTAGACCTTCGTACAAATGGTTGTAAAAGGGCTCCAAAACGGTTACGTAAACAAACCAGATGAAACCATAAAATAAACATCAGGAACACCATATTTCTACAGTCCAAAAACAACCCCCAAACACAGTAATAAGAGAGGAAAACAATTGCAAAGCATAAGGCACGTATTTCTAGGCACACGGGTGAATTTTAACGGTAAAAACGCGAATAACTTACCACAATTGCTTATGGAGCTTGTGGGATCTTTATATTCAGTTCATGGACTGTTTTAGGACGAAAATGAGGCTTTTCCAGCTTTAAAAGTCCAAAATATCCGACATATAATTGGGCTTGACCCGACTCGGTCTATGACCCGGTTTTCTGCTGGGGCAGTCACAGTAAAACTCTTATAAATTTTTATTCTAAAATCTTATTGATACGCGGTTTTATGAGTTTCAAACTAGACTCGTAGACCTTCAATTTTATAGGTAATATACCTTCTAACTCTTTTTAATTTGGGAGATAAGGTCCGATACATTTGACCCAAATTTAAGAAGGATTTCTTAAAGAAGCTTACGGTAACTTTGGCCAAACATTATCTTGCAACTTCCTTGAGACCAAAACATAACATATGAACTGTGAGATATTAAAATACCCCTTAAAAATCCATTATTATCAAATTATGCACTCTTAGTCCCATCCAAGAAGTGAAACTTAATTTAAATCTTCCGAAAAGAGCGAGGTGCCATTTTGACCATCTCCCTAATCCCGAATATGCATTTAGGGGATTCCTTTGACTTTTAAACTTTAATCCATTGATATTAACACCTATTTTCAGCCTTATTACCCTTACGTTCTAGCCAGAGTCACATATGCCTTATACAACATGCCATGATCTCCCTAGTTTGACATAAATCTTCTATACACTCGCTCATCTTAAGCGTTAGGCGTAAATATAGCCCTTCAATCTAAAATTTAATCACTTCTAAAAATTGGTGCTCATTTGACCAAGCCATATCATGTCCTATATACATAGTACTAGTACACGTGAAACGCGGGGTGTTACACTCTGGACACAATTAGATCTCTATTGCCCACGGGACCAAGAGAATACTACCTTCACATGCCCATAGGGCACCTTCACATTTAGGAGGATGCCATTTGGGTTATGTAATACGCTAGCAACATTTTAGAGATGTATGATGTATATGTTCTCTGACATGGTGGAAGACACAATTGAAAAGTTCATAGATAACTTTAGTGTGGTGGGCTTCTCCTTCGAAGATTGCTTGAAACATTTGTATGTTGTGTTGCAAAGATGTGAAAAATGTCATCTTGTGCTGAACTGGGAGAAATGTCACTTTATGGTCAAGGAAGGCATAATACTAGGATACAGGATCTTTAGCAAAGGAATTGAGGTTGACAGAGCCAAGGTGAAGGTAATAGAGAGGCTTCCCCCACTAATTTCTGTCAAAGAGGTGAGAAGCTTTCTAGGCCATGCAGGATTCTACAGGCGCTTCATTAAGGACTTTTCAAAGATCACACACCCGCTATGCAAGCTGCTGAAACAGGAGATTAAGTTCGTGTTTGATGAAACATGCCTCAAAGAGTTTGAAGGGTTGAAGCAGAAGTTGATATCATCCCCTATCATCATCGCTCCAGAGTGGTCCAAACCATTTGAAATCATATGTGATGCTAGTGGAATTGCAGTGGGTGTGTGTTGGGACAACATCATGAGAAAATATTGCATCCAATGCCAGTAAAGCTCTAAATTCAACATTGAAAAAGTATACCATTACAGAGCAAGAGTTGCTTGCAGTCTTCTTTGCTTTTGAAAAGTTCAGAGCATACCTTTTGGGGACTAAGGTAATCTTTCACACATAACACTAGGCATTAAGATACCTGATTTCAAAGAAGGATGCGAAGCCAAGATTGATTAGATGGATCCTCCTTCTCCAAGAGTTTGATTTTGAAGTGATTGATCAGAAGAGGACAGAAAACCAGGTGGCACACAACCTCTCCCGACTAGAAGAAGAATCTATGGTGAAGTTCGATGACGGGGTAGAGATAGATGACTCCTTTCCTGATGAGCGGGTACTAGCGGCATCACACGACTTAATACCATGGTTTGCGGAATTCGCAAACTATTTGGTTAGTGACATCATGCCACTCGATATGAGTACCCACCAGCGCTGCAAGTTCATGTCAGATGTGTGGAAGTTCTTTTGGGATGATCCATATTTGTTCCGTGTACGTGCTGATGGAGTTATTCTCCACTATGTTCCAGAGGTAGAAATGATGAGTATTCTTGAGGTGTGCCACTCATCCCTGGTAGGTGGGCATCATAGTGGGGTGCAGACAACACATAAAATCTTCCAGTGTGGATACTATTGGCCAATAATACATCAAGATGCCCACGATTATGCAAAGACATGTGATAGATGCCAGAGAGAAGGGGCCATTTCTCGCAAATATGAGCTCCCTCTAAACCCCATACTTGTAATTGAGCTACTTGATTTTTGGGGAATAGATTTCATGGGACCATTTATGAATTCACATGGGAAAAAATATATCTTAGTTATTGTTGATTATGTGTCAAAATGGATGGAAGAGGTCACGCTTCCCAATAGTGAAGGTAAAAGTGTGAAAGAATTCTTAAAAAAGAACATATTCTCCAGGTTTGGTACTCCTTGAGCTATCATTAGCAATGGGGGATCACACTTCTACAATAGGCTATTCAAAGCACTACTGGAGAAATAAAGAGTGAAGCATCAAATAACAACCCCTTATCACCCCAGACTAGTGGGCAAGTGGAGGTCTCAAATTGGGAAATTAAGTAAATCTTGGAAAAAATAGCGAATGCAAGCCGGATTGGCTGGTTGTAAAATTTTGATGATGCACTATGGGCATACCAAACATCATTTAAAACACCTATAGGTATATCGCCATACCAACTGATCTTTGGGAAAGCATGTCATCTGTTGGTAGAGCTAGAGCACAAAGCTTTGTAGGAACTTAAAAAGTTGAATCTGGATTGGAGAGAGGTCACCACTACAAGGCTAAACCAACTTAATGAGCTTGATGAATTTTTCCTTAAGGCGTATGAGAGTTCAGCCTTGTACAAATAACGAATAAAGCTACAGCATAACCAACACATTTAGAATTGCTAGCTTGCATCTAGAGACATGGTATTGCTGTTCAACTCCCGACTGAGCCTGTTTCCTAGAAGGCTTAAATCCAGATGGACGGGACCATTCAGAATCGTACAGGTATTAAGTAATGGAGCCATTGACTTGGAGAAACGAGATGACTCTATATTTAAGGTAAATGGTCCAAGAGTGAAGTTGTACCTCGGTAATGAAGAAGAAGTCAAAACGATGGAAGAGTGGACACTTGAGGAAGTCTTAGTACTCAAAGTGGGCTTAGTCGTGCCGCGACAATAAATCAGGCACTACTTGGGAGGCAACCCAAGACGGAGAGAGGCGCTTAGGCGCCCAAGTAAGTTCCTTTTTTACCCTTGTTCTTTACATGTTATCTTTGTGCATTGAGGACAATGCACATTATTTTAGATGGGGTGTGGGTGGCTATACAACCTTGGTGAAGTCTGAGTAACCTTGGCCTATAACTACACCTATTTTTTATATTCAAAGGGTTCTCTTGCCTGTGTTCTTTCCCTGCGAATTTTATTTTATGTTGAATCGGCATGTCTAGGATGTTTTAAGTAGCATGTGTAGTACATAGTATTGATACCTATGGCATGATAAGTTTTTGTGTAAGATTGATACCCACCAAATTTTATTTTTTTTGTTAGTCTGTTAGTGACCATGCATGATTAGGCTATCCTTATAGTGTTTGTTCTGACAAGTATGTATCTGCAATAAAAAGCATGATCTGATTAGTTGTGTAAACTATGTAAACCAGTGCCATGATCGAGTGAGTGTAATTTCATGATTCTCTACTAAATTGTAATTCAGAACTTGCCCTACTACTCAGGATTTAGACCATAGGTTAGTTGGGCAGGAAAGGATCATAGACCATTATTCTAATTGAGCCCACTTAGCTTAAATAACCAACCAAAAATGTAATTATCCCTTGGTCCTTGTTTTAAGCCTAACATTGACCCTGTTCTTTGTAAACACCAAATAGCCTGAGCCTTAATAAATGATGAATCCTCATTCGACGTTGGTCTGTCTTTGAACACTATAAACCTCAACTCAGGCTAAAGGCCTAACTTGAGGGTGGATACCCAACAAGTAGCCTTGGTTTGAAGGTTAGATATTGTGCACCTCATCTTAGGCCAAAAGCCTAAGTTGAGGGTGGCTGCTATAAGAGGAATTCATAAAAGAAGGAAAAATGCTTAATGATACAAAGAAAGAAAAGAAATAATAAAAGGGGTGTAAGAAAAATGAGTAAATTGCCAAAAATCGAAAGATTGTATATGAATAAGGGCAAAGTATTAAAAAGAAGAAAAATTTACCCCTAGACAGGTGAAAAATAGGAGAAGAGGAAAAGAAAAGAGAAGTGATAGGTTGGTAGGGTGGAAGTGGTAAAGAATACAGTATCAAGGAGGGTCGTAGTCACTATTTATCCAGATAATCATTTCGAAGCCCCTTGAGCCTACATTACAAGCTTGAAAAGTCCTAAAGTGATCCTAGTCCAACTAGTCGACAGGTCATGAGTCTAGAGTATAGGTGTAAGCGTATGGTATTAGGTACAGTAGCTGAATATCATTTTTGAGAGTGAGTGTTTTGATATAGTCCCAATGAACTTAAACTAAAAATAATAATATGTATCACCCAGAGTGTTGAGGAGATTTTTTTCCGTGAGGGCACGTGCATTACATGATTACACACGACTAGTTCAGTGATATGTCATTTACTTATAGTTGCTTGGCTTGTCATAATTATACTACTGGGGAATTAATAGTCTGCATTGGTTCACTAGATAGCTAATTGATATGGCTTTTGAGGAAAGTTGGGTATCTATTTGAGGTTTAGATGTATTCTATGCCATTAAATTAATTTCTATCTCTCTTTGCTGCTTAGGTAGATTGAGTCTGTCGCTTGAGGACAAGCAATAATTTTAAGTTGAGGGTGTTGATGTGCTTCAAAAATACAACACTTTTAAGGCTTGAAACTTTGGATTTTGTGCATTCTCAAAATGATGTTAGTAGATTGATGTTTATTTTTGTTTGTTTTTACAGGATTTTAGTGTTGGCATAGTTCTGAGCATGAGATGCAGGTTTTGCACTAAAGAGGTAGTTTACGAGACCCTCTATGGGCTGTGGGTCATTCCACGAGTCATAGAGGGGGTCTCATTTGTTCATCCAATAAGGGGTACAGATGTGAAGTCTACTCTAGGAGACCTGAGCACGAGTCATGGACCAATATACAAGTTGTAAAGTGAGCTCATAAACTGAGGTAACTGAAAGTGAAGAGTCTCTGAAAGTGGCTCAGACGAGACCCTTCACAGGTCGTGGATGATTTCACAACTTGTGAAGGAGGTTTCATGCCCATCTCTAGTAGCTCAAAAGCTTTTCACGAGACCTCAACTCACGTGCCGTGAACTGTCATACGGGTTGTAGAGAAGGCTCATGATCAGTGCTGACATAGTTGTCTTATTTTGTTTTGGCTTTTAATTTCTATTACTATGAATAGTTTTTTAGGGTTTTTTTTACACACACAGATACAAAAGAGGAATAGTCAGAGAACGAGAGAAAAACACTTGGGAACATCTTTTGTGATTTTTAATAAATTTAAGTTTACAATTCCATTGAGTTTCCAGATTTCGTTCATCAATTTTTGTTGCGTAAGGTATTTAATTATGTATTCTCCCTACATGATTTTTGTTGACACAATAAGGATGCATGGGTAAGTCCACAACTAGGGTTGTGGGAACCATGACGTACTAGCAAAGTAAAACCGGATTACTTGTAATTTTTTGAATGGTGATTAGGATGCATTAATTAACTTCTTCAAATTAACTGAATTTTAATGGAGGCTTACGTTAGAAATCGTCTAGTATCACCTACCCAATCCAGGAGGTGATGAATAGGAAAAGAAGTAATAAATAGAGGTTAATTGACTATTTATCAACTAATCAAGCTACTAGGGGTAGTAGTTTTGGTCTGGGATGAAAAGTGAGGGTTAGTAACGACACATTGCAGAGACCAATCCAATAATGTGATGAAATTCACCTAGATGCCCGATCAAGGATTTAGAAGAACTTAACTCATTGTCCTGCACCTATACACCAAACAAGAGTTGCGAGTATCCAAAAACACTTAGCTAGGAAGTCATGAGGAACATATCACCCTAGTTAGTTTCTCTACTGGTTTCATACAAAATCTACTACTGTAGTTAGTATTTACTTTTACTGCAAATTTCTCCTTTTTTATATTTTAATTTTTAATTCTTTCTTTGTCTGGAAGATATTAGAGTATATCTATTCATGTTGCTGAACGTGTGTTCATCCAGGGTCTACCTTATTCCTCATGGGACTGACCCTAACCAAGTTAGGTTTAAATACTTGTACGACTACTTCAAAACATCCTAGTAGGGAATGGGTGCTAAGCATAAGCACAAAGTCAACACAACACCTACCATAAGAGGATCTGCGTAACCATCTAAACAATGTCATCTTTGTCTGCAAGAGCATGATGAGGAACCAAAATCTATCCATGGATGTCATTGGGCTCTGTGTCTTCCTATTGTATCTAAAAGGAAAGGCTACAACATGGTTATCTGAGCCCCCACAGAGTTTAATCACTAGTTGGGCAAAAATGCAAAAAGCCTTTTTTGAGAGGTTCTTCCCAAGGTCTAAAAAACTGAAGTTGAAGGATCAGATTAACAACTTCAAGCAGTTGCCTGGTGATTTGATCAACACTATATAAGACAGGTTTACAAAGTTCTTGAGGAGTATCCCTGACCATAATATTATCGATGATTCTTTGGTGGAAATCTTCTATCGAGCCTTAGACAAAAATGGCCAAGTTGTGGCTCGCACTACTATGGAAGGCTTGTTTATAGATTGTACATTTCTAGTTATAGCTTAATGGTTGGGGAGAGTGGTTAATACAACCCGTACATGGGGGTCAAGAGATAAGTTGATGACTAAAAGGTCTTTCTCAGTTAACACTAATTCAGCATAGTCTTAGATAAATATTGAGGTGATGCAAAAGTTGGCTTGGGTTAGTACTAATGTGTGGTTTCTGATGAAGTTGAGTCAAGAGAGAGTGAATAAAATCAATCATAAGTTTCTACGAGCACCTATGTATGAGGAACCTTACTATAAGGAGGACACTTTCTTTGTCACTGATCCGATAGGGGGTTTCTAGACCAACGCCAAAAGGTCCAATCAGGACTATTGGCGCCAAGGTATAGGAAACCAAGGTTGGGACTTCAATAGAAATGGTTTAAGAGGGAACAATCGAGGTGGGTATTATGACAGGATAGGGGAAATGATTAAGATATTGATTGGGGTCGCAAAAATGATTACAGGAATGGAGCATATATTCCACATTACAACTATAACTCTGGGGCTGGTAGTTCTTGGATTGAGGAGATGTTTGACCAACTATTGAAGAAAGCTGATGCTCAAGATGAGACGCTGAAGGGGATGAAATTTGACATCTCCAGCGTTAATCTAAAGATCAAGTCTCATTCTGTTACTATCAAGTAGCTGGAGCAACAGTTTGGTCAGATGTCGACATAGTTGAATCTGTGCTAAAAAAGCACATTGCCTAGTAACACAGTGTAAAATTTGAAGAATAAGGGGTAGTATATGGTAGTGATGACACATGGCAGAAAGTAAACCATTGACCTACCAATACCAGTTGATGAGGATGAGCTTCATGTGGAGACGGTTGATAGCAAGGATGTAGAGATTAAAGATGATAGTGCTAACAATGGGGTAAGCAAAGTGGTAGTGACACCACAGAAGTTGAAACCCATACCTAGACCTCCCCTCCTTTCCTTTAGAGACTCAAAAAAAAGGAGGAGGAAGGTAAGTTTCAACACTTCATCTCCATTTTTAAGCAGCTCGCGATCAACATCCTTCTTATTGAGGCTTTAGAGAAGATGCCTACGTATGTGAAGTTCATGAAGGACCTGGTGTTCAAAAAGAGGACGGTGAACCAAGCATTATATTAAGATCTTCAACATTGCAGTGTTATAGCAACAAGGTCCTTGTTGCAAAAGAAAGAGGACCCCAGAGCATTCACCATACCCTACACCATTGGAGATGTTGAATTTGCAAAGGCATTGTGTGATTTAGGTTCCAGAGTCAATTTAATGCCTCTTGAAATATTCAAAAAGCTAGGATTGAGAGATCCTACACCGATGAGCATGTGATTATTGATGGTTGATAGGACGATGAAGAAGCTTGTGGGAATACTATACGACGTTCTCATCAAAGTGAAAAAGTTTGTCTTCCCCATAGACTTTATGATCATGAATTGCGAAGTTAACTTCAAAGTCACAATCATTTTGGGAAGGCCTTTCTTAGCCACTGGTCAAGCACTAGTGAATATTGAGTTGGTCTAACTCAAATTCAGATTGGGTAATAATGAGGTCATGTTCAATGCCTGCCAATATACAAAAACATTAATGATCTAAAAGTAGTCTCTGTCATTAAGAGTGTTGATTAGGTGCAACTAGAGGTACCAATTGAAGAAAGTCTTGGTGTCAACATTCTGGAAGTTTTGCTAATGAAGTTTCAGAGCGACGACATTCTAAATTATAATGAGACCATAAAGGCCTTGGGAACATCAGGGTTCATTAGGCATCCTGCTAAGCTTGAGTTATACTTAAAAAATAAAGAGTCACCTCCTGCTAGATCATCCATTAAAGAACCTCCAGTGTTGGAATTGAAGGCTCTTCCAGCCCATTTGAGGTATGTGTTTTTGGGTACTAACAACATTTTTCCTATCATTGTTTCTGCAGATCTTAATGACGAACAGGTAGACATGTTGATCTCGGTGCTTAAGCAATTCAAAAAAGCTAGTAGATGGACAATTACAAACATTATTTGTATCCCACCTAAGGTGTGCACTCACAAGATTCAACTAGTCAAAGACTATAAACCAAGCATTGAACACCAAAGGTTTCTTAACCTACCAATATAAGAGGTTATGTGCAAAGAAATCATTAAATGGTTGGATGCAGGTGTGATATATCCGATTGTCGATAATGAGTGGGTGAGTCCGATCCAATGTGTTTCAAAAAAAGGAGCTATTATAGTGGTCCCAAATTTTAGCAATGAGCTGATCCCGAGAAAGTCAGTCATATAATGGAGGGCTTGCAAGTACTATAGGAATATCAATGCATCAACCAAAACAATTACTTCCCTATGCCATTCATGGACCAGATGCTAGATCATTTAGCATGAAAAAATTGGTATTGCTTTCTTGATGGTTGCTCAGGCTATAATACGATTCGATTGCTCTAGACGGCTGAGAGAAAATAACTTTCACATGCCCTTATGGCACCTTTGCATTTAGAAGGATGACATTTGGGTCATGTAATGCACCAACAACATTTTAGGGATGCATGATGTCCATTTTCTCAAACAAGAAGAAAGACACTATTGAGGTATCCATGGATGACTTTAGTATGGTTGGAGACTCATTCGATGATTTCTTGAAATATTTACACGCGGTGTTGCAGAGATGTGAAGAGAGCCACCTAGTTCTTAATTGGGAAAATATCACTTTATGGTAAAGAAAGGTATTGTGTTAGGGCAAAGAATCTTGATCAAAGCAATTAAAGTGGATAGAGCCAAAGTAGAGGTGACTGAGAAGCTTCCTCCATCTATCTCCATTAAAGGTGTGAGAATATTTCAAGGACATGTAGGTTTTTACAGGCATTTTATAAAGGAATTCTCAAAGATTGCATACCCCTTTTGCAAACTGCTGGATAGGATGCCAAGTTTGTGTTTGATGATGCATGCCTAAAAGCTTTTGAAGGGTTGAAACAAAAATTGATATTAGCATCTATCATTGTTGCCCTGGACTGGTTGAAGTCATTCGAGATTATGTGTGATGCAAGTGCAGTTGCACTTAGTGTGGTGCTGGGATAGCACAGAGAGAAGATTTTACATCCCATCTATTATGTCAGCAAAGCCCTAAATGCAGCACAGAAAAACTACATTGTCACAGAATAAGAGTTACTTGCAATGGTCTTTGCATTTGAGAAGTGAAGGTCTTATCTTTTGGGAACCAAAGTCATTGTACATACGGACCACTCAACATTGTGGTACTTGATGGTGAAGACGGATGCAAAATTGAGACTGATTTGATGGGTACTACTTCTTCAGGAGTTTAACTTTAATGTGATTGATACAAAGAGGTCTAAAAACTAAGTTGCAGACCACCTATCCGTATTAGAGGATCAGGTCATGGCAAAGTTCGATTATGGGGAGGATATTGATGATTCATTCCCTGATGAGATGGTACTAGCAGCATCTCATGACTTGATACCATAGTTTGCAAATTATGCAAACTGCTTTGTTAGTGATATTATGCCATCGGACTTGACCACTCAGCAGCGTTGTAAGTTTATGTTGGATGTGTGGATTTTTTTTAGGATGATCCATATTTGTTTCGCGTCTACGCAGATAGTATTATTCATTATTGTGTTCCTGATGTGAAGATGATGAGCATTTTAGAGGTTTTCCACTCATCCTTAGAGGAAGGGCATCATAGTGGAATTAGGACAACACACAAGATCTTACAGTGTGGCTACTACTGGCTAACCATCCACCAAGATGCACATGTCTACGCCAAGGTATGTGACAGATGCCAGAGAGAAGGTGGTGTTTCCTACAAGAACGATCTCCCTCTAAACACCATTATGGTGATCAAATTATTTGATGTTTGGGGGACAAATTTCATGGGCCCATTTGTTAGCTCTCATGGGAACAAGTATATTCTAGTGGTTGTAGACGATATATCAAAATAGGTGAAGGCAGTAACTCTTCTCAATAATAAAGGTAAGAGTGTCACAATATTCCTAAAAAGAAATGTCTTCTTAAGATGTGGTACCCCTCGGGAAATTATTAGTGATGAAGGTTCCCATTTTTGCAATATGTTGTTCCAAACTCTTTTAAAAAAATATAGGTTAAAACATAGGGTGGAAACATCCTACCATCCACAGACGAGTGGGCAAGTGGAGGTATTCAACAGGGAGATTAAGTAGATTTTGTCAAAGACTATAAATACAAATCGAACTAACTAGTCACAAAAGCTTGATGATACATTATGGACATATCAGACTGTATTTAAGACTCCGATATGTATGTCCCCTTACCAACTTATATTTGGTAAAGCTTGTCACTTACCTATAGAGCTTGAGCACAAGGCGATTTGGGCTCTCAAAAGGTTGAATCTGAACAAGCATAATGAGTTTTATTTGAAAGCATATTAGAGCTCAGCCCTATATAAACAAAGGATAAAGCTGCAGTATGATCATCGTATTGAGAATCGCCAGTTTGCACTAGGAGATTTGGTCTTGTTATACAACTCCATATTAAAGTTGTTCCTTGGAAGGCTCAAGTCCAGATGGTTGGGGCCATTCAAAGTTTCACATGTTTTTAACCATGGGGTTGTTGAGTTAGAAAAGAGAAATGACACAAAATTCAAAGTAAATGGCCAAAGAGTCAAGCTATATCTTGGCAATATGGAAGAAGTGCGAACAGTAGAAGCATGAACACGTGAAGTCTTAGTACCCAAGTGTTCCAAATCATGCCGCGATAATAAATCAGGCGCTGCTTGGGAGATAATCCAAGATAAATATTGGCGCTTAGGCATCCAAGTATGTTCTTTTTGACCCCTATGCTTTATTTTGATATATTTTGTACATTGAGGACAATGCAAATCTTTTTTTGATGGGGTGTGGGTAGTTATAGGACTCGGTGAAATTTGAGTAGAAAACACCTATAACTATCCCAAATTTTGAGTAAAGGCCTCAGTGAAGTCTGAGTAGCCAAGACCTATAACTATCCAAAATTTTGAGTCTGATGGGTTTTCTTACCTGTGTTCATTTCCTAAGGACATTTATTTTCTGTTGAACCAACATTTTTAGGATGTGTAAGTAGTATTAGTAGCATATTATACTAAAGTTAGTGGCATATGTTGTGTGTAGTGAAAAATGATACCCATCAATTTTTTATGATTTTTGTATTAGCTAGTTTTAATAACAATCATGTGAATTCGATAATTCACAGTGCTTGTTCTGATAAGTTAAGATTTAATTGTGATGAAAAACATGATCTGAGAGTCTGTTTTGATAGTGTAATCAATTCCAAGTGTGTGTGAGCTTCTTTGCAAAATTCTTATGTTGTGTTTTAATTAGAACTTGCCCTGTTACTCTGACTGAGACTGTAGGTGAATTGGGTAGGAAAAGATCTTAGGTCGTTGTTCATATTAGTCCACTTAGCCTAAATGACCAACCAAAATGCATTGTGTATCCCTTGACCCTAAGATTTGAGCTTCACATGTATCCTTTTCTTTGTAAACACCTAAGTAACCAAGCCTTTTTAAATGTGAAATTTTGAATTTTGCCCTGGTCCTTCCCTGAATATTGTGCACCTTAACTCAGGAAAAAAGTCTAAGTTGAGAACGGCTGCCAAAAGTGGCCTTGGTTCATAGGTTGAATATTGTGCACTTTAACTCAGGCCAAAAGCCTAAGTTAAAGGTGGTTGGCGTAAGGGAAATCACACTAAATGGTGTGGAAGCTAGGATACATAAAAAGAAGGAGAAAATGTGCTATGGGTTCAAGAAAATGAAAAGATGCTGAGATAATGAGCTAAAAAGAAAAAAGTGTGAAAAACCAAAGGCATTTAGCATAAAAGTGCGAGTAAGACACCCAGAAAAATTTGAAATAGGAAGAGGGAAGAGTGAGTTGAAAATAGCAGTATTAGTAGGGCAAAAGTATAGGATAACGCAATGTCAAGGAGGGCTATTAGTCACTATGTTCCTAAAATATCATACCAAAGTCCCCTAAGCCTACGTTACAAGCCTATAAAATCCTAGAGTGATCCTAGTCCAAGTAGTCGAAGGTCATGGTCATAAGTATAGGGACAAGAAAATGGTATTAAGCACAGTGTTCAAATATCTGTTGTGAGTGTAAGTGATTTTATTAGTTCCAAGCATTAAATTTGAAATACTATCATGAGTGAGATATGGGACTTCTTTCTGCAAGGGAACTTGATTACACTGTTGATTCTAGGATATTTCACTGATTGTGGCTTATCTATGGTTACCTTGCTTGTCATAGTTACACTGTCATATATATATATTGATTTGCATTGGTTTGTTTGATGACTATCTGATATGTACTGATGTGTTAGTCTGGGTATATGAGATTGATTTTGAGATGATGTATGTCATTAGTTTGAGGTTTGTATGTTCCTATACTGCTTATGTAGATCTAGTCTATCGCTTGAGTACAAGAAATAATTGTAAGTTGAGGGTATTGATGTGCTGCCAAAATACCACACTTTTAATACTTAAAACTTGAAATTTTATGTGTTCTCAAAGCGATGTTAGTGGTTTTAATGTGTTTTTATGTTTATTTTGCAGGATTACAGGATTTGGCATGATTTTGGGGCAAAGTGCTACAAAAGTTAAGTTTTTGAGAACTTACGAGATACTGTACGAGTCATGGATACTTCCACGAGATGTAGGGAGGTTTTATGGGTTAGATCCAGTGAAGGGCCTAGTTTTAGAAGTTGTATTCATGAATTGTCAGACGAGCTGTGAAAGTTTTCATGAGTCATGGATTGGTTTCATACCTGGAGGATTAGAGTTTGAAGAGTTTCTGGAAAAGCTATCAGACGAAGCCTTTCATAGGCCATAAGTCAAAGGATGGCCCGTAAAAAGTTCTCGTGGTTTTGAAGCTTGTTTTTGGGAGATACAAAGTACGAAGCCCAAGTATGGGTCGTGGTTCCTTATATGACTTGTAACTCAGTCCGTAGAAGTTGCAGAATCCATTTTTCCTATTTCATTTTGGATTTATATTTTAGTTATTATAAATAGATTTTTAGGTTTTTTAGGAGAAGATACATATCAGATATAGATAAATAATAAAGAGACACTCAAGATAAGAGATAAACACTTTGAGAACTCATATTTTGTGATTATTACATTGTGGTTTCTTTAGGAGAATTGTGATTTCTTGTTCTTAAATTCATCATTGTAAGTATTTAATTATGTTATTCTTTAACATGATTTTTCATCTACAATGATCATGCATAGATAAATCCACAACTAGGGTTGTGCGAACCATGAAGAACTAACAAGGTGAAACTCGATAATCCATAATTCTTTGAAAGAGTGCATGCATGTATTAATTATGCCCTTATATGTGAATGTTTTTTAACGATGGCCAATGTTAGAACTTACCCTAATTATTATCGATTGGATCAAGGTGGTAAGGAATAAGAAAAGAGGGTAGTTAACAGGATCCAATGTGATCCTTTTTGTCTAATCAACCAAACTGGATCAAGGGGAGGTTGTAATGGAATAAAAAGTAAGGGTTAGTAATGTCACATTGCAGGGATAGATCAAATCACGTAGTAAAATTTACCTCTCACCTAGATCAAAGGGTTTGGTAAACTCAACTTACCATTCTGCATGCTACACACTGGAAAATATTATGATTATCTTGTGATACTGCGTTAGGAATTCATGGGAAACACAGTACTCTAGTTACTTCTCCAACTGATTTCACATACTTACTTCTAATTTAGGTTTACTTATTCTAATTATAACCCCACTTTCGGTAAATAAGTAGGTCAATTCAACTCAAATTTCTTATAATTACTCCAGGTCTAACTATATTCCTTGTGGGATCGACCCTAACCTTAGTTAGATTAAATATTTTGAAAACGATCGCTTATCCTCTAAGTAGAGGTGTAGTTTGGGCGACATCACCTTTCTGGAAAGATCTCCAAAACTGAGCAGTGAACTGAACTCCGCTATCTGAGATAATAGACATGGGAACTCTATGAAATTTAACAATCTCCTTTATGTACAGTTGGGCATAATCCTCTGCAGTGTCTACCTTCTTAACCACAAAAAAGTGTGCATATTTTGTCATTATGTCAACTATCACCCAAATTTAGTCATGTTGTTTGCGCGACTTCGGTAAGCCTGTGACAAAGTCTATGTTGATAATCTCCCATTTTTATTATGGAATCTCAAAGTTTTGACCTACTCTACATATTCTTTGATGCTTAACCTTAACTTCATGGTAATTTAGACACTTATAAACAAACTCGACAATGTCTCTCTTCATTCCACTCCATCAATAGACTTCTCTCAAGTCATGGTATATCTTAGTGGATACCCGATGGATCGAATACTTAGAGTTGTGTGCTTCTGCCATGATTATCTCTTGTATGCCATCAACATTATGGACACACATTCTGCCTTGGTATCTTAATATTCCATATCCCTCTTTGGCGAAAACCATCACCTTCTATTTATGCACATCTTTTTTCGATTGCAGTAAAATAGGATTTCGTCCTTGCTTCTCCCTCACCTTCATTTCTAGAGATGATGAAGACCCATTACGCACAAGAACTCCACCTTCACTAAATTCATCTAGTTGAACTCCCAATCATGTCGGTCTATGAACCTCTTTAGCTAGCTCCTTTTTTGCCTCCTCAACATAGGAGGTACTCCCCATGGATAACTTGCTAAGAGCATTATCAACCACGTTAACTTTACCTAGTGGTAGAGGATGCTCATGTCATAGTCCTTAAGCAACTCAAGCCATGTTATTTACCTCAAGTTAAGTTCCTTCTGGGTGAATACATATTGTAGGCTTTTATGATTTTTGAATACATCAATATGTGCTCCATATAATTAGTGTCGCCATAGCTTGCGAGAAAATACCACCGCTGCTATCTCCAAGGCATGTGTGGGATAATTCTTCTCATGCACCTTGAGTTTCCTCAATGAATAAGCAACAACTTACCCTTTTGCATCAATACACATCCTAATCCCACTCATGAAGCATCACAATAAATAAAAATTCCATCAGTTCCTTCCGGTAAGGTCAACACAGGGGCAGTGGTCAACCTAGTTTTCAACTCTTGAAAACTCTTCTCACACGCATCGGACCATTGAATCTTGACCTTCTTTCAAGTCAGTCTAGTCAGCGGTGCTGATATAGAAGAGAACCCATTGACAAATCTGTAGTAGTAGTCTACCAACCCTAAGAAACTTCTTATATTTGTCGGAGAAGTTGGTCTAGGCTAGTTCTTAACTGCTTCAATCTTTTGAGTGTCTACTTGTATACCTTCGCTTGAGACCATATGTCCTAGAAAAGCCACAAACTTGAGCCAAAACTCACACTTTAAATTTTTTGCATATAACTCATTTTCCTTGAGAGCCTAAAGAACAATTCTAAGGTGATTAACATGCTCCTCCTCATCTCTAGAATACACCAAGATGTCATCAATAAAAACTACCACAAATATGTCAAGGTACTATATGAATACTTTGTTCATCAAGTTCATAAAGGTTGAAGATGCATTTGTCAATCCAAAGGAAATTACCAAAAACTTGAAGTTACCATATCAAGTTCGAAAAGTCATCTTCAAAATGTTATATTCTCTCACCTTCAACTGGTAATAGCCTGATCTCAGGTCTATCTTGGAGAAAATAATGGCACCCTGAAGTTGGTCAAATAAGTCATCTATCCTTGGGAGGGGATACTTATTCTTGACAATTACCTTGTTCAACTTGTGATAGTCAATACACATTCTGAGGGAACCATCCTTCTTTTCCATGCATAGACCAGGAGCACCCCAAGGAGAAACACTTGGCCTAACAAAGCCCTTCACTAGTAAATCCCCCAACTACTCTTTTACCTTTTCAACTCAGCGGGGGCCATCATATAAGGTAGAATAGAGATAGGTAGGGTGCCGGGGAGAACATCAATCCTAAAGTCAATCTCCCTCTTAGGAGAGACTCTACACAAATCCTCAGAAAATACTTCAGGAAACTCATTCACAATCGGGACTGACTCAAGAATATATGGCTCATCATCATCAAATTTAACTCGCACGAGGTGATAGATACATCCCTTTGAGATTAACTTCTAGGCCTTATGATAGGAAATAGACTTACCCTTAGATGCAATAAAATTACCCTTCATTTGACAGTTCGGGTTCTATAATCGACAGAGGAAAAACAGGCACGAAGCAAGTCCAAGCCAAGATTTATATCAAAATCAACCATCTCTAACTTAATCAAATCAGTAAGAGTATCCCTATAATGGACGGACACTATGCAATCTCT
The DNA here is from genome assembly GCA_038996855.1 of Solanum aculeatissimum. Classification (NCBI taxonomy): domain Eukaryota; kingdom Viridiplantae; phylum Streptophyta; class Magnoliopsida; order Solanales; family Solanaceae; genus Solanum; species Solanum aculeatissimum. The sequence continues at coordinate 17,720 of JBCEWC010002702.1, forward strand.
GTAAATCCTCTCAGCTAGAAAAGACTCACCAACAGGAGTAGAAACAAAAAATGACCCAAGCAAGCACTTAGGAAGAATGTCAAATCTACAAGCCACATATGGTGTTATAAATGATAGAGTTGCACTCGGATCAAGCAAAACATAATAATCAAAAGTAAAAACTCGAAGCATACCCATCACAGCATCTGGTGAAACCTTTTAGTCCTATCGGTTCCCCATCACATACAGATGGTTTGTTCCACCACTTTCCCCTAACACAATACCTCTCTAGTTTCCTTTGGTTGGTGATGTTGTAGTGGAAGATTAGGCATTATTGCTCCATAATGGAAATTCTCTTTTAAAATGATCTATATATCTATACTTATAGAAACCATTCCTTTCCTCAGTACACTTTTCCAAATGCATTCCGCCATATTTTTAACAAGGTGGCTTCCCTTTTGATTCAACGATTACACTGGCCCGTGACTGAGAATCTTGTGCTCTGGAGTTCTGCTACCCTTTGGTATTTTGATCATACCTATTACTCAGAGTTGGTGTACTGACTGAGGATGGTGCATAACTATTAGATCTCTTCTAGAAAGAGGATCGGTCTCCCTTACTCCGCTTTAGGTTAATTAAGCTCAAGCTCTGCGACTTGGCCTTCTTGATCAGATGCTCCTCTCTATCTCTCTTCTTATCCTCTTCAAGTTATCGTGCATAGAACATAAGCCTAGCGATATACATGCCTGGGATCAACAGGGTTGCCTTGAATTCATTCTTCACGTGTTTACCCAAGCCAGATATGAACTTCCTCATTCTTGTTGTCATATCCTGGACCATCTCTAGAGCATACCTAGATAGTTGGATGAACTTGAGGTTGTATTCTTTGACAAGCATCCCCTCTTGCTTCAGATTCACAAACTCTTCAATCTTGGCCTCTCTCAACTCCTGTAGAAAGAAGTGATCAAGGAAGGTACTCTCAAATTCACTCCACTCAGCAGGCTCAGCATCCGCACCTCGACCCTCTTCCTATTGGATGTACCAGACATTTGCCACATCCTTAAGCTGGTAGGAGGCAAGTTCAACTCCCTTAATCTTAATCGCATCCATGGCTTTCAAGACTTTCCACATCTTATCAATGAAGTTTTGGGGGTTTTTCACAACTTTAGACCCAGTAAAGACTGGTGGGTTCATCCTTAGAAAATCCCTAAGTCTGGTTGCAACAGTTAGCTTTTTGGTGTTAGAATTAGGAACCTGTGAAGTTCGATTACCACTCTAGAAAGCCACGATCTGCGTGAGCATAGTGATTGCTCCCCTAAACTCAGCCTCTAAAGTGGGATCTGGCTGAGCAATAGGTGCTTGTGAGACCCCAACGATTCTAGCAAGTCGACCCCAACCTCTTGTGTTCATCTGAATAGGCACTTCTGGTGGGGGATTCTCGGTGTTGCTAATTGAGGCATTTCTTGGGTGGTAGTATGCTTATGAGGCATGATTTGAAAACGCGTAACACACGAATCAGATAGATACTTTAATAGAGTTAAACTATATCACATAAACTCATAATACAACAGAAGTGTAATCATTCTTAATGTCCTATAGCCTCCTGCTTATAAAGTGTGGTGCACAACACACCCATAAATAAGACTCTATAGACATGGCTTCATAGACTCCTAGAATACTTGAACTCTATGCTCTGATACTAACTTTGTCAAGCCTCAAAAGGGTATCTTTGGCGTGATCGACACTTGAATAATCATTTCTGATTCCCAAAAAGTATCATCTGGCCTCATCGTCACATCATACTCAACATCGGAAGAAAATGTTCAAGAGAGGGAATCCAATAGATAAATAAAACTCTTATAAAAGAAATTAGTTTTCAATGATCAAGTTTGGAAATGAAATCAATCAACAACCTCTACTCAATATCTATGAAGCCTCTACTCTCATCTAGAAGGTGCCAAGACAAGCCCCGGTCAACCTTAATCAATGAAAGTAAAAATATTTGATAAAAGATAAAAAAAGGCTCCTCTGGATAGCAAGGAGGGCTCATCAACTCTGAAAGCAAGGGAACTAGACCTCAATGGTGTGTCTGTTGAAGTCCTCTATCACTTGTATCTGCATCATTAATGATGTAGGCCCAAATGGACGTCAATACATAAAATATATTGATATGTAAAATGGCTCAAAAAATAGTAAGTTCTCAAGCTCAATCAATCAGATCAACTCAGAATTCAACTCATCAACTCATAGCTCAACTCAATGAATAATGAAAGTTTAAAGTTTAAAAGCATGCTTTGAAAGTAGACTCAAGTTTATACAACTCAGTTTAAAACATAATATACTCAATCAATGTTGCTTAGAAGTTTCTCTAACCGACATAACTCCCACCACAATGAGTTTGGTGATGCATAACGAAACTGACGTCATTGCCATGCTTGTCCTAAAATTTACAAGGTAAAGAACATCAACCTCTCCTCTCTCAAATCCAAAGAGAATGTCCATCTTTTGGGAAGCCGCCAGAGTTAACTGCATGATTATCCTACATTGACAACATAGTTCAGAGGTGTTATTCTCTTATCCAACTCGGTGCTCAATACTTCTTCTAAGATTAAAATGTGCTCATGCAAATCAACTCAAACTCATCTCTTTGATTCATCTCAAACAGCTCAACTCAATTTCTCATTAGCTCAACAATTTGGAATTTATCATTCATGAATGAACATCAAGACTCTAACTACATCATGCGGGACTCCGACTCATACGATCATTCATTCTCATACCAGTCATACTTAACACATATACATATAAGGTGCTCATCTCATGTATATGAAATAACAAGAATATGTACATCCTCCACATGCTCAAACATGTTCTAGGTACTCAACTCAGATAATAGACTCATATTCTCAATTTAGTCAACATACAAAACATCATCAAGTAAGGAAATCAAAGTTCATGTTGTCAAGTATAAGACTAATATCATCTCAGTTTCATATGGATAGCAATGCAATGCATTAATTTATTTACGTACAATCATGAAGACTCAAAATATATGCAAGAAAACTTGAAAGTTAGAATTTCATGATTTTTAACACTCACTCTTATTCATGACTTGACTAAAGAATACGAGGGGATGCATTGAAGGACTCAGTCTTACACTTTAGGAAGCCTTACATACTTGGGTTGAAGTTTGATGACCAGTGGACAAGGGTTTGTTCTCCAATCGTTGAATCCCTCACTCTTCTCCTCTTCTCCTTATTCCTAACTTTTGTTTTAGCGCAATGGGGCTCCAGAATGAGTTTAAAACCCTTTTTAAATAAAAAACTGACCTATATTAGTCATGGGTTAAGTTTAGGAGAGGTGGGAAAAAGTCCAGAATGCCCCTCAAAAGATTTAAAATTTTAAACTTTGTTGGTACAGGTTGATGAACCAGGTCCAGATGCGGACCTGCTGCGTACATGTTTATTTTTTTCAAAAATTTTTTGATCAATTTTCTTATCCCGTAGAAAATATTAGAACCCCAATTAAGCGTAAATTTGCGACAAGTTCGCGATGCGGACATGTCGCGCACTTTTCTGGAATGACATTTTTGCCGCAAAAAATTATCTTTCCATCTGGTTGCTCTAAATATCAACCAAGATCTTTTTTCTACATAATTTTTTGTATTGATCACAATTTCGACCTCAGATTTTTCAAAAGAGTTTTGAAAGATGCGTTACGAAAGCGCCTCTCATCTAGGGGTATTTTTATAATTTTATCGGGTATAATAAGGGGAGAGATGAAGTAAGAATTTCTTTTTAAAAAAAATATAATTTTAAAAAAATAAAACATTGGTTGGTTTGGGGTGGGGGTATGGGAGAGGAAGCGGTGGAATGGGGTAAGAAAAATATTTTATATTTTATTTTATTTTCTTAAAAAAAAAATTCTTTAGTATTTAACTTTAACTAATAATATAATTTATTTATTTATTGTCAAGGTGGAGTGTGTTTTCCATGTGAAGTGTGATGTGGCATTTTATTAAAATAAAAGAGAGAGTGTAGTACACATCATGGTGAGAGTGGAAAAAAAGAAAGAAGTGTGTTTCTCAAATTAATAAGTGATAGTATATGAGTGAAACTTACACTCCCAATAGTTAAGGCATGAAACTCAAAAAAAGAGGATAGTTCATGTGTCTTTTTGACACTTACCTAAAAAAAATAATCAAGAAATTGACACAATGAGAGACACTTCTATTACTGAAAAATTCTTGAATCTTTGATTCCTCAACACCCAGACTCTTCAAATTGATATGTGAGGTGGAGAAATTCAAGAGAGTAAATGAAGCTACGAGTCAAACAAATAACAATAGAAAGTACCCCACATAAGGAAAAAAGGAGGAAATTCAAGACTTTTGACACTTATCTCCAAAGATTTAACCTTTTTATGAAGATAACAACAAAATAAAGGGGAAATTTTGATGCTCAATTCTTTAAGTTAAACTACAAATTCTTGAATCTTTGAATCTTGTTCATCCACAACCTTCAAATTCAAGAGAGGTGAAGTTAAGAAGCAAAGAACAACAACTGAAAGAACTCCACATAAGAAAAATAAGCAAAAACACATCTCTAAAATATAAAACCTATATGGAAATTGACAACAAACACTATTCTACAAAGCAAAGGAAGACAAAAAGACTTAATTCTTTCACCTTGTAAATGGATAAATTCAACAGAGCAAATGAAGCTAAAAGAGAAAATGAAGCTAAAAGCCAAACACGAACAACTGAATGATCCCCACAAAATAAAAATAAATAAAATTCAAGAATTTGAGACAAAGGAAGACACTTCCATTATTTGCAATCCACTATTCTACAAAGCAATAGAAGATTAAGAAAGACTCAATCCTTTTTACCTTGAAGAGGGAGAATTCAAGAGAACGAATGAAGCTAAAAGTCAAACAAGATCAATTGAAAGAACCCCACATAAGAAAACTAAGCAAAATCCAAAAAAGTGACACAATAGAAGAACCCTACATAAAGCATTAATAAACATTGTACAAAAATATAAGAGACTCATTTTTTTTTACATTATTGAGGGAGAAACTTGAGAAAATATTAAGATAAAAGTCAAATAAGATCAATTGAAAGAACCCCACATAAAAAAACTAAGCAAAATCCAAACAAATTGACACAATAAAAGAACCCCACATAAACCATCAATAAACATTGTACAAAAATGTGAAAGACTCAATTGTTTTTACCTTATTGAGGGAGAAACTCGAGAAAATATTAAGATAAAAGCCAAAAAAGATCAATTGAAAGAACTCCACATAAGAAAACTAAGCAAAATTCAAAAAATTGACACAATAGGAGAACCTCACATAAACCATTAATAAACATTGTACAAAAATGTAAAAGACTCAATATTTTTTACCTTATTGAGGGAGAAATTCTAGAAAATATTAAGCTAGAAGCCAAACAAGATCAATTGAAAGAACCCGACATAAGAAAACTAAGACAAATTCAAGAATTTGACACAATGAAAGGACCCCACATAAACCATTAACAAACATTGTAAAAAATGTAAAATGATTCAATTTTTTTATCTTGTTAAGGGAGAAACTCAAGAGAAAATATTAAGCTAAAAAAGCCAAACGAGATCAATTGAAAGAACCCCACATAAGAAAACTAAGAAAAAATTTAAGAATTTGACACAACGAAAGAACCCCACATAATTTCTTTTAACAAACATTTCACCACAACACAAAAAGACAATTTTTTTTAATCTTGTAGAGGGAGAAACTCAACACAGAAAATGAATCTAAGAGCTAAACAAGATCAGTTGAAAGAACCCCACATAAGAATATTAAGCAAAAATTTAAGAATTTGACACAATGAAAAAATCCCATAGCACAACAACACCAAAAGACTTAATCTTTTTGCCTTGTAGATGGTTGCACATGTCCAACAGTATCTTTAGATAACAAAGCAATGACAGGTGATTTCAGAGCCAAAGATGGAGAATTAGCATTCTCATTCTTACAAAGAAAACATATTATATCAATCATACAAAGCTTCCCAACACTGATGCAATCAACGTTCTTGAAATGGTCACAATCCCAAACACTACTGCAATTTTCTTCACAAGATTTTAGAGAAGCTAAAGCTTCTCCAATTGTGGCAGATACAGAGAGAGTCCTAAGTGGTGGCTTCCCAAAGCATAAGTCAGCTACCTCATGAGCTAAAAAATGAGCTGCCATGCATGAAAGACACACAACTCTTTCTTGAAAAAATGAATCAAAGACAAAATTAAAAGAAGAGATTTTGAATAATTTTTAGAAATGGAGAGTGTCATTGTGAGTGTGCAGGATATACTCTTTTTAAGACTGAAATTTTGACACATCTCTTCTTTTAATTTATTTCTTTTCTTTAATTTTTATAATTTTAAATAAAGATATATTAATATATATTTAAATGTATCATGTAAAAATGAATTTTAAAGTTTATTAAAAAAGAGTTTTTTTTAAAATAGACTAAATAAAAGAATATGATAAATAAAATTGAAATAAAAAGAGTATTTCCTTTTAACTATTTGGTATTCTGAACTCACTTACCATAATAAAAATGAGGATAAAAGGTCAATTTTTATCATTAAATTATGCAAAACGAAATAGATTTATTATGTTTTAATAGGTGGAATAAAATATTTCCTTATATTATTGAATTAAATTTGTCTCTATTTTCGAAAAAGCTTAGCACACTTGAATTAAAAAAAAATATTTTCCTAATTTCTAATAATAAAGAGTAAATTTTAATATTTTTCATAGTTCAGATGTATATTTAATTTCTAGACCCTATATAATTTTATATATTATTTTTATAATATACTCCCTTTGATCACTATTAGTTGTCAAATTTTAGTTTGACACACTTAATAAGAAAATAATGATTAGTATAGTGAGATTATCATTTTATCCCTATTAATTGATAAAAATATTCATTAAAATCATAATTCAAATTCTAATACATTTAATACTATCAATACAATGACAAGTGAAAGTGATTCTTGATTTAATAATATTCTGTTTTCAAGAAATATTGCCTAGGTAATTTAAGGAAGAATTGATCATTGAAGGTTTTCAAAAAGTTCTACATTTTTCAAAAACATTAACTTTGTAAGTAAGTTGGGGGGTAAAATAGGTTAAAAAAATTTGACCTATCATGATTTCTCAAAAATGACAAGTAAAAATGAAAACCAAATTAAAAAAAAGACATCTAATAGTGAACGGAGGAAGTATGTTCAAATCATTCAGGGCATTCCCTCTTAATGAAAAAGGTGGTGGTAGGGTGAATGAAATAGACAATGAGATAAAAAGATAAAAAAGATGGTGATGAAAATGATGACATGAAGAAAATTACTAATTAATATATTTTTTACCAATGGCGGACTAGTAAAAGAAAATTACTTTAGAGCCTAGATCCAGATAAGAGTTGTCATAAATCTCATTACTTTTCGACTTAATTAATACGTTTTGAGTTAGTGAGTGTAACACCTCCCACGCGACTCGGTATGTTCCTATGGAGTATTTCTTGAATATCTTAAAATTCATGCGTGATTTCGCAAATTCGATTTCGTATTTATTTTCAGGACGCAAAATTGTATAGGGATGGGGTGATCTTCGATTTTTAGTTCATCCGTATCGAAATAAATTTTTGGGTGATTTGGAGCTTAACCAGTAGGGTACGCGACCAATTCGTGTCGTGGATTTGTTCCCCCAAAGTACGAAAATGGCCTAAACTCATTCCTATACCAAAATAGAGAAAAATTAAAATTCGCGCAAAATGACTTGTGAGGGAACAAGTCCACATCGTCCACTTATTCCCCCACAATACAAATTTTTTTGAACTTTCTCTGTTTTAGCTGAGGGAAATTGGATAACCCAACACCTTTATAGACGGGATTCCTCTATTATTCAACCATTTTTAGCCCTAATTCTCTAAAGAACTCTATCAAAATCCTCACCAAATTCCTCAATCAAGTTCTAGATTCTCAAGGGATTTTATTAAAGGCTCAAGCACCCAAGAAATTCCTTCAAGTCTCATCAAGTTTCCTTCATTTATTTTAAGGATTTAAGATATGTGGACCTTGATCCATGTGTCCTTATATCCATGGAGCCCAACCTTCCTTTTTGATAAAATTTCATGATTTCAAGGCTTGATACTTTGTAGGTATTTCCTATTATGCATTATGAACATGAATTATATTTGGTTTCATCAAGTATTGATATGGTTATGCGTGAATATCTATTCAAGGCTATCCTATGATTTGATTTATGACTATTGAAGTTATGCATGATATGAAGTATAAAGACTATGGAAGATTATGGATTTTTAAGATGGATTTCATGACAACCAAACTAAGGGTTTTACTGTTATGATGGTGGGTTGTTTTGAATGCTTTTCTAATGATCATGTTTACTTCCTCCATGTACATTACTCTTAAATTTTATAGTTTTAAGTCTAATTGCATATACCCACCATGTTTGACAAATATTTACATGACAAGGATTCTTATGTTGATGAAACATTATTGCATGAATTGCAAGACAAGCACGTTATGATAAATTATGGGCTCCTAAGCATGTATTGAACTCATGAAATTTTTTTATGATTTATAAGCAAGATTTTGAGCTCTTATGCTATGTTCTACCCTTTTGTGAATGAATATTCCTCACTAGAAAGAGTCAAGTGTATTACATGTTCTACCCTATGTGTAAAGCAATGCCCACTAGAAGGGGTGAAGTTTATGAAATGTTTTACCCTCTAGTGCAAGATTAATGCTTACTTGTAGGGGTCAAGTATATGAATGAGCTACTCTTATCATGTTACTATGCTTTTACAAGGTATTCAAATTATGATCACACTAATGATTATGTCAAGTATTTTGTGGGACTAGACTTAGTACCGAATGAGGCTTAAGGTAGGGGCTCGACCCGTGGGGTCCTTATATAAAGTCTTGGTCTCATAACTATGTGCCACCATAGGTTATTATTTCTCTAAATGGGATTTTACTAGTGGATCCAACTAGGACAAGTTACCCACCACGGTGGGGTATGATTCGCCTTGGCAAGTAAACCTCTCCTTTTTCGGTGTGGAGGCAACATCGAGACTCCATGTAGTAGCTCATATGGTTTTATATGTCGGTTAAGGTTTCCTCCCACATATGTATTTTAAGTTATGCAAGTTTGACTATCGTCATGCATGTTTTGAATAAATAATTGATTATACATGTTATATTGAGCTTATGTCTATTGAATATGATTATGTATCTTGATTATTATGACTTGTGTTCTTTGTTTGCATTGCACCTCACATATTTAGTATATTCCAAGTACTAACACATCATTTTTGCTTACATGATCTAACCATGTAGGGATCAAAGCTCCTATTCATCCTCTTCCACGTGGCTAGTTGGCGTGGTTGAAAATTGTTATTGGTGAGTCTTCCATTCTAGGGACAATAACTATCATGACCCAAAATCCAGATGTGATGATACTCACCTAACCCACCAAGGAGAATCAGCCCAAAACCTAAACAACTCAACATAATAATATAAACAAAAGATAAATAGTCCTATAAGGTAGATAGGCATAGGAAATCAAAACTACAACCTTCCCAGAACTGGTGTCACATGTACAAGATTTTAAATACAGAATACTAAAATTAAATACATGTCTCAAATGTCTAGGTCTCAAATAGAAGAAAACATAATAATGGATTCCTCAAAAAGGCTAGCTGAAAACATAAGCAACTACCTCACGAATGATCTGGAAGCTCGATCCTGTAATGAAGAATATCTAGAAAGAGGAACGGGCTCACAACCTACAAAATATAGAAAAGGGTGAGCATAAAATAACATGGTACTCAGCAAAATGGAACTAACCAAAATTAAAGCAATAAAGAACACAAGTACTCCTTAACTACCAACCACAAACTGTCGAACTACAACCTTACACTCAGAAAAGTCCTAGCATAATATAATATACAAGTCATAATAATATAGATATACTCATCACCTGACATAATATCTCAATACATTTATGTATAAATATATCCAATAATTACTCAAGTCAATGACAAAATAAGTATACAATCTCATAAGCAATACAATAATAATATCAAAATAGGTATGATATGAGATGGAGGGGATGCCATGAGATATAAATAAAGCAATGCAATATCACATAATCATGATGCATGTCGTCCTACAATACACATCTATCGATTGCAATATATCAAAACCCATGGGGCCACACATGGACCATGTATCCGTGAGCATGGTTGGCAAAGACCTCGGTCAATGCTCACCCATTCAGAAAAGACCTCAGACCCATATGAAAATGACCTCAGACCCAATATCAACAATCATATTATCTTGGCTCGCCAACAGAAACCTCGGCTAACATCAACCAGTAGCGACCTCAGTCACCAACCCACATGTTTCCTTACTCATCTCTAGGTCGTAGCCATCACAAGTATCAAATGCACAGATAATAGAGAATGCAGTGTGCATGATCTCAATGATATCACATTGTCAACATCATAATGATTTCAATATCATCATAGTAACAACATTATCAATGTCTCAGTATCATATCAATCCCAATATTAATCGTATCACAATATAAGATCCACTTAACAATAATATTAAATAATTTACAGGATCATATATATATTATGAATCAATAATTAACCCACAAGCCAAGAAATCACTATATGAATAATTACTCAAATCGAATATCATGATCAAAGCCTAAGATGATACAATTCTACCCAAGAAACTCAATTACATGCACATAGGATCATATAAGTTTCAATCATACTTAACAAAAGGTTTGAAGTACATTTGCCTTAGATAAAGTCTCTAATCATGTTAAATCCAAAGCTTAATCTATTCAAATATAGAATCACAATCACATAACGAATCTAATGACACTAAAATCAACCATTTCGGTCAAAAAGGGTAAAATAGTCAAAATGTCATATAAACAAAAGTAGTTAGAATCTGGAAATTAATACATGAAAATATTTTCCAAGTAATAAGGAGTTGAATGGTGAAAACCATTTTGAAAAATGGAGTTAAAATGATGGAGAAATTATCAATTTAAGATTAGAAATCAAAGTCCAAAATATTTCTAAATTCTCCCATTAAAATTCCAAAATTATAAGTTATAAACATAATTTAATCAATGAAAATAGAAGAAATAGGTTAGAAAATAGTTATCGGATCAATATTCCTTGAAACAACTCTTGAAAATGAAGCTTGGAGTGTTAAAAATGGTGAAAAATCTCTAATTTGGATCCCAAATTGACGGGTAAATTAAAATCCATCATTTTAAACAAGCTACTATTTAGGGGTAAATAATGTTCCGCGAACACATAAGCTAAGAAACACTGAAGCTTCGCAAAAGTGGATAGCTGACCTACAAATGTGGACTGAAGGCCACATGTGCTCTGCGAACTAGGGCCCTATCCCCACGAACGCCGAGGTTTAAATATGTTGCACTCTGCGAACGCGGTGGGGACCCCACGAACGCAGAATAGAAATTGTCCTACACTAGAAGTAGTTAAACAACAACAATAACACAACCTAGGAAAAATAAGATTACGACCTTCGAGATTCATTCAGAACCCCATAAGCACAAACCAAACATGAAACCCTACCAAAATTAATATTTCAGCCCCAAAATCCGAGAAATATCATTTAAACTAGTTTTAAAATCCAAATATTCTCAGAAACTCTAAAAAATACAACAAAGTCAATTCTAGTGTTGTTTCTTCACCTAAAACCATTGGAGCTAACAAAATGTTGATTCGAGCTCCCGAACTCCGAATGTTGACCAAAGTCAAACTTATGATTCAAAATCAACTAAATATGCAACTTTGGGTCCAAAATCTTCGTTTTAACTTTGAATTTAGTTCTGCAAGCCCTCCTAGACTAGATTTGGTATTTCAGAACTAATGGAATCAATGAAATCGAATTTCAACACTCGAAACTCAAAATGTCCTCAAAACTCAAAATTTTCAACTTTAAGCCTTTAAAAATTCATTCTTTAGAAAATCTCTAATTTTTTACAAGATTTTCAAAATTTGACTTTTAGACTAAATCAAAAATAATCCAAGACAATTTTTGAGAAGGGCAAAATGGTAATTTGGTTGAAAATGCCAAAAATGACCTTCGAGGTCATTACATTATCTACTACTAAAAATAATGTTTGTCTTAGAACATGAGATAAGAGACACAGCTGAAGGCTCAAATAACTGAGGGTACCGGGCACACATATTTGACTCTATCTCTAATGTAGCCTCACTCTCATGCCTATGGCTCCACTGTACCTTTACTGAAGTGATATTGTTAGTCCTCAACTTCCTCACCTACCTACCCAGGATGGTCACTGGTTGCTCCTCATAAGTCAAATATGGGCTCAATTCAATCGAATCCATAGAAATTACATGATACTCATCTGGAATGTAACATCGCAACATCACAACACGGAATACAGTATGGATTGAAGACAAGTTGGGTGGCAAGGCAAGTCTAGAAGCCACCTCTCCCACTCTATCAAAAATCTTAAAAGGACCAATAAACCTTGAACTGAGCTTTCCTCTCTTCTCGAACCTCATAACACCCTTCAAAGGTGAGACAATCAACCAAACAATGTCACCAACCATGAACTCCAAAGGTCGAACCCTCTTATTAGCAAAACTCTTTCGGTGACTCTAGTTTGTCACCAACCTACCCTGAATTAATCGCACCCGCTCTAAATCATCTATGAACATATCAACACCTATGCTCACCACCACTACTATGTCAAACCATCTGATGGGCTATCTGCATCTCTAGCCATACAAGGCCTCAAAAGGAGCCATTCAAATGCTGGAATGATAATTGTTGTTATGTAAAAACTCTGCCAAGGTCAAGTGTTGACTCCATCTAGCACCAAAATCAATAGCACGGGCCCGAAGCATATTCTCTAGCACCTGAATGGCCCTCTCAGACTAGCCATTGGTCTGGGGTAAAGATTTATGCTCATATCGAAATAGGTACCCAAACCATGTTGTAATGCGCTCCAAAAATACGAAGTAAACAATGACCCTTAATCCAATAGAATGGAAACCGAACTCCGTGAAGTCTCATAATTTGACTAATATAAAGTTGGGTTAGTCTCTCAGTTGTATACTTCACTTTGATCAAAATGAAATGGGTGGATTTAATCAGACGATCCACCTCTACCCAAATGGAGTCATAACCCCCAACAGTAAGAGGTAAGCTAACTACAAAGTCCATGGCAAGGAGTTCCCACTTCCACTTAGGAATGGACATCCTTTGAAGCTCTCCACTTGGCCTCTAGTTCTCACACTTGACCTGCTAGCATGTCAAGCATCTGGCTACAAACTCTAATATATTTCTCTTTATACCAGACCACCAATAATGCTAACTCAAATCATGATACATATTCTCTACCCCTGGATGAATAGAACATGTAGGACAAGGATCGTCCTCAAGTATCAACCTAATAAAATCACTCGCCTTGGGCACACAAATATAACTACCAATCCTTAAAACACCATTAGAATCAAGAATTGCTTCTATATCTTCACCTTTAGTCACTTTATCTTGACTAATACACAACTTCTCATCCTCAAACTATGTCTCACAAATCTGATCCATTATAGACGAGGGAGACTCAATGGAAGCAAGAACTCCACCCTGCTCTAAAATTTGTAATATCACCAACCCATTGGCTAATCTCTAAACATTTCTAGCCAACGATCGCTCCTCAATTTGGATAGTTTTTAGACTCTCCATGTTGGAAGCCTTCCTACTCAATGTATCGGCCACCACATTGGCCTTCCCGAGATAATAGAGATTGGTCAAGTCATAGTCTTTTCGAAGCTCAATCCACCTTCTTTACCTTAGATTTAGATCTGACTGAGTAAAGATATACTATAGGATGTGATGGTCAGTAAGGATCTCACAATGGACTCTATATAGATAGTGACACCATAACTTTAACACAAATACAACCACAACTAACTCCAAATCATTAGTGGGGTAGTTCTTTCTCATGGGCCTTTAACTGTCTAGAAGCATAAGCAATAACTTTCCCTTTCTAAATCAACACACCATCTAACACACTCCCAAAGCATCATAATAAATAGTGAAATAAACACCCTCCTCTGGCAATGTCAGAATGGGAGTTGTGGTCAACAATACCTTTAACTTTTGAAATCTCTCTTCACACTTTTTGGACCAATGAAATACCATATTCTTCTAGGTAAGTCTATTTAGTGGAGCTAAAATAGTAGAGAAACCCTAAATAAAATAGTGATAATAACCAACCAAGCCGACAAAACTATGAATCTCTATAGCTGAGGTTGGCCAAGTCCAACCCCAAAAGGACTCAATCTATGCTGGGTCAACTCGAATACCCTCCTTGGACACTACATGTTACAAGAATTCCACCGAACTCAACCAAAACTTACCCTTAGAGAATTTTGCATAAAGTTTCTCCTCCCTAATGTAACAACCCAAAAATTTTTGAAATTTACTTATGGTTAGAATTCCATGATGTACTATAAGCCATGGTTAAGTTTCAGTGGCCACGGGTTGAGTTTAAGTGGCCGAATACAAATTGGGCTAGTAAGTGGCCTAGAAGGAAAGTTTTGGCAGTGTACTTCAAACAATCATAATCTTTTATGTGGTATGAACCATGTGATATACAACATATCAAATTGAACCTCTTTGAGTTATCTTTACAACGCAAGTAGTTTCACTTAATTTGGACTTCGGATGAAGGAGATATGGCCTAAATAGTGAGACTGTCTAAACTTTAAAAGACATTGGAGATAGGCTCAGAAAAATGGTCAAGGACATTTTCACGGACTGTGGAACTTTGCACGGTTCGTCTAGGGTCCCTTGAGGTGTCACAGTGAGATTGGGGTGGCCTGGAACCACCCCTAACCCAGGTCCAAGTCAACGAGACCTTGGATGGTCCGTTTGACTCTTGATGGGTCGTTCACTGCCTCGTGGAGTGAGAAAGTGTCTAGGACAAGGCTTGGATGGTGATTTTGAGGTTAAGGAAGGTTGGAAAGTGCCTTTCACGAGATGTCTCACCTTGAATGGACCGTTTATTGGTTCATGAAGTGTAATGGAAAGTCCTCCGAGAGTTTGCGTTGAAGGAATTGGTTAAGGCATGGTTGACGGCAAGGGGGGCGGACCGTTCACCAGTAAACGATCACTGTAGCTCCATTTGACACTACTTAGTTCTGGAAAGTTGCGTCTTATTAATGGTATTTTCGTGATTTAACATTTCTCTAAACCCCCTTTTGGTCCCTTAAGGTCTCCTAAACCCCTTAAACATTCCCCAAACCCTATTTCATCCATTAGAACTCTCCT
>JBCEWC010002703.1:0-33131 GCA_038996855.1 Solanum aculeatissimum
TGTAATTAACTAATTATAGCTTTTGCAAATTTGTAAACATAGTCTTCTTCTATTTGCTTTTATTAATGCAAATTCTCGTTATCGTTCTTATCGGGTAAACCGAAAATCGAACCGTTAAGGACATAAAACCGATAAACCGATAAAAATTATCTTATAAGTTTGTTATTGGGTTAACGTATTTTAAAACCGAAAACCAATAAATCAAACCAATAATATATAAAACTGACCGAACCGACCGATGCACACCCCTAGAAAACATAAGATTAGGGTGAAAATGATTACAATTTTTAAGTAGAAAGGTGTTGAATTCAAGATATATAATTAAAGTTGTAAACATAAGGCACTAATTATGCCTAAGTATTCCCGTGAAATCATGCATGATTTTATCCTTTATGGTCAAACCATTCTTATCACTCGTCAAAATAACACTAGTTTATTTTTCATAATTTATAACCTTTCCTTTAATTTTACTACTAATCCTAAATCTCATTTTAATTAATACTTCATTATTTTTACCCCACTGTAAGGGTTTGTAAAAGAAATTTGCACGGTGAAAAATGGGGTCCATTTGCAATAATAATTCAGAGGCATTAAAGGAAGCCAAACATAAATGCTTACATGACTTTTTTCACTTTCGGTAATCAAAAAATAAATACCTTTCGCTTTCTTCATCTAACTGAATCTTAACTACTTTTCATTGCTAAATCAATACCTAATAATTTCTACATAATTTGTTCCCAAATATAATAAATATTAAAATTATAAATTATTTTTTAATTTTTCAAATTAAATAAATATTTATTTTTAATATATTAAAAAAGTAAAAATAAACGAAGGAAATAATAGACGTTTAAGTCTCCCCCAACCCACACCATTGAAGAGGTCATTTGCTTATTGGCCATGTAATCCTATCGTTGTCTTCCTATTATGGATAATAATATAATTTCACATATTGGATTAGATCGATAGTTTGGTAATTATTATTACTTAAGTATGTTTAGTGAGATAACTTTTTCAATGGAGTAATCATTAAATTTTTTTAGCTCTGAAATTAAACTAATCTACTAAGACCAAGAAATGGTCAGTCAATATCTAATGTTTTTACCTAAGCCAATGGCTTTCTTCACTTGCATATAGTTTATATATTACGATCAATTCCTATTAAAAAAATATTACCTACAATTAACATTATCATATAACATAATTCTCAATCGATATCCACAATCACTATCAACTGTTATTTACATAAATTTTTATATATTGTATTAGATTAATTTAGTATCTGATTTTTTTTTTTATATTTTTAAATAAAAATGATTTTATAGATTCAAAGATTGAAATTTTTTTTTAATCTTAATTATTAAAGATTCAAATCTTAATATATTATCTTATATTTAAATTTATTGTAATCTTGATAAAAAAAAAAGAGATGAGGCCCTTATGTCAGTTCATTTTTACTTGTTTATCTATTATTTCAAAAAAAATAATTATGTTATCGCTTTTAACATATCAAGAGAAGATGATTATTTCTTTTCATGTTTTACTTTCAGCAATAATTATTTATGCTCCAATTTTTTTTTAAAAAAACTTAATATTAAGCATCAATTAATTGAGACAATCTAATAAAATAATCATGTCAATTGTTTTTTTATTTACTAATTATATTAATTTTAAATGTGACAAATAAAAATAAAGAAAGAAAATACATTAGATATGAATTTCTTGACTTTTTCTATGAAGAAGAAAAAAAATACTTGAAGAGGGATTAAAAAAAAAACCAAACAATTTGAGAGGGTGTGAGATGGCGTCACACATACTTTTCTATTTGGACGTATGATTGTTAGGTAAGTATGCAAAGAATTTGTCTCTAACATTCCAATGAGGGGTGCCCCAACTACTATAATCAAACCTTCTTTTTCCAACTTCTCATTAATACTATATTTATTTATTTATTCAATCATTAATTATAATAACATATTCATATAAAATTTCTTTCTCTGATTTAATAATATTTATTCATTTATATTGACCACAATATCTCCTTTTTAATTATTATTTTTTAAGGATAATTTTGGCTATTGCTAAGCTTATAAAACTTGAAGATTCGTATGGTAGCATAAAATATAAAAATGACTATGTAGGACTTTGGACGTGTATATTACTCTTAAAAAGTAGAAAATTATTTTTTGTAACTGAATTTTTGTTTTCAATTTTATCTATTTCAACATCAACTTGAAATAAACTATTCACCGTTGAAAATATAGTTTGAGAAGTATTTCACTTGCACTTGTAAAATTTCAATTTCATTTCAAAGTTATATTTATGATCATACGTAATTTCAATTTTTAAACTTTTTTTTTTCAACTTTAGTTTTAAATAATCTTAGATACTCAATATTCAAGGACAAAAACACACACACGAGAATTTGTCATAACTTTTTAGCTTTATTAATAAGGTGTTTTCACTAAAGATTAGAGTTGTCGATATGAATTTGATCTGTTGGACTAGCTCTGTCCAATACGTACGTAATTTGATGAAATTGCATTAAAATTCTTAGAGCATATTTAACAAGAAGACTTTTAGCTCCATCAATAGGTAAGTCCGTCAGCCTGTAAGGTTTGAGTGACCCTAATTGATTGTACTAGTTTGTGAGTCAGTTAAAAAATATTTAATTATAAAATATGTAAATAAAATTTAGTCGAATACTTTTAAAAACATGCAATATAAAATCATGAAAATATACAAACTGTCTAATATAAAAATATACAAGATAATAAGAAACATATATGCAACTAAAATTCTATCGAAGCCAATAATCCAATATGGAAAAAAACTATATAAAAAGCATTATTAACAAATGATAACAATAGATAATTAAATTGTAGTTTGAGGCTCAATTTGTCACGCCCCGGGAGGCTCATTCATTCTAAGGTTCATGTAGGAAGTAAAATCAGTTAATTTCAAGTATTTAATTCATAAAACAGTAATTCATGCAAGATTATATAGATATACATTGTGATTTAAGGAAAACCTTCAAGAAATGGTCATGGGGGACTCAATTCATTCGCAACTCCATCAATTAGGGTTATGGGGCGCATGGAAGAACATAATCCATGTTTTGATTAGCCTTACATACCTAGAAGTTTAAATCTTGGAACAACTTGGAAGAATTCTCAAGTTTTCACTTCAAATCCTAGCATTTTTCTCCCGTGAAACCTTGCTCTAAGTTGGAGAAGGTGATTTATTAGCATAAAAAGGTTGAACTGACATGTTTAGGGCTTTATTTAGGTGTAAAAACGTCAAGTTTAGGGTTTGAAAGGGTGAGAAAATATCAAAATACTCTTTCTAAAAAAACAGTCAAAAGTCGTCCATGGGCCCACCTACGACCCGTAGAAACTTCCACGGCCCGTAAGAACCATTTCGTAAACTTTTGGGCAAATGTCGGGGTTTCTGAATCGATTTCACGAGCACTATCTACAGACCATAGAAGTTTCTACGCCCCGTAGATGGGTCCGTCAAATCTGAAACCAAAAAATGAATTTTCAGAGATGTTTTCCCCACGAGATACTAGACAGGCCGCACTTCCATCCATGACCCGTAAGTCATCTCGTAGGTACACCCCTGCTTTGACAGTCTGTAGTAAAACAATTATAACTTTTGACTTCTAACTCCAAATGAGGTGAAATTAGTTGTGTTGGAAAGCTAATTTAAAGAGCTTTCATTTGGTATGTCATAGGACACCTGATTCTTTGTGCACTACGAATTATGATCATTGAAATTTGACCCTTGCATAATCTGACACTAGAAACTCGTTTTATAGGAAAATTGTAAACTCGACTAAGTGCTATAAGTAAGAATGAGTCTTGAAACATAGATACATATAAAAAGATAGATCCGATCATATTACAATTCACATAAGTCTAGGTTAATTTTATTTTTTAATAATTTTTTCATCATAATGAGTTTATCTGACTCGTCAAATTTCAAAATCAGTAATTGTATGGGATAGACTTGCTTGGATTGAGTCAATCCATATTAAAAATTATAATAGGATGAATAAATTCTTTTGTTGTCAATTAATACGGAATGAATAAAACTATTGTAAAGTGCAAATTCAAAGTAATTTAAATATTAAATCAAGTAGTGGACACATGTTGTATTATTATAGGGAGGAAATTAGAAAATATAGAGCATAAGGTGTAGTCTTATAAAAAGCCTAAACACGCGCAATGTTGATAAAATATAGTTGCATTTGGGGCCCCTCTAAATCTTTCATCCAACCTCCTCTCCCTACTAATTTATAACCCCCACACACCCCAATTTTTTTAATTGTATTTTGAAAAAGCAGGCAAATATATTGTAAAGAAAATAGTTATTACAAGCCATAAATAGAGGGCTTTCACGTGTGTTGTCAACCTGAGATTGTCGGTTCAAACATGCCCTCAAACAAGTCAATGCAATTAAACAATATGGTCCATTAATAATAATAATAATAATGTTGAAGACCAACTTCACCAACAAGTTCAACTTTCCAGGGATATATGCTGGTATAAATTATAGTATATTGAGGTGGAATTAGAATTTTCCTTTAAAAGTTTAAAATATAAAATAAATATATAAAAAAACTAAAAGAGATTTAATGTATGTGTATATATAAAATAATTTAATTTAATAATTTTTTTTTAATGAATTCCTCTTATTTGACTCCTCCCTAAATTATTTATATTATAAATAATTGGTTACATAATCTTAAAGGACTTACTTGTGGGATTCATCAATATTTTTTAGAATTACCAATAAAAAGTGTGAATAAGGAGACAGTATTTTAGATTACTTGTGAGAATTGCTCTTCACTTAATTAGAGATTTTGAATTTGAATTTTGGGTATGAAAATTTTTTGATCGGGGGTATTTTTCTCCAAAATGAAGCTTTACGTGACATAAATTCAAAATAGTCGAACTCTAATATAAATATTGGATCCCGAAAAAAAAAAAAAAGTAACCAATATGGCTAAGGTATGTTGTATATTTGACACTTCAAAAATATGTACTATCTCTTAGTTTTCTTTTTTAATTTTTTGTAGGGAGCATGTTCCTACCAAAGTATATTAGACATAAAAAAAAAAGCCCAGCTTGGCTAAGGTATGAAAAATTATTAGTAGGGAAGGTATAAATTTGAAATAATCAAACTCCAACGTGGATATTGAACACTAAAAAAAAGAGATAACCTATCATGGCTAAGGCATGTCGTGTATATGCCACTTCAAAAAATGTATTGTCTCTTAGATTTCTTTTATAATTTTTACTAGAGAAAAAAAACAAAATAGATTTAACATATGCGCACCAAGAGTTTTTGTTTTTAAAATTTATTATTGATATATTTATATTACAAACTCGATTAATTTTATCCACTTAAGATTATTAAAGTGAAAATGATTTTTTATTTAAATATTTAATTAATAATGAAGAGATTTTGATTTTTTACCATAATCTTAACTGGTACTGGTTAAATTATTCAGGAATTATAAGTTTAGAATTATAATTTCTGCATTAATTCGTCTCACCTGAGAAATGGATAAAATAATATTAAATTGAATAGCATTCTCAAATAAAATTTAAGATTAAAGTTATATTTTATTTAACACAAATTATAAATTCATTTTTAAAAAAAATTACACTTTCAAATAAATAAAAAATAAAATTTAATACTTGAATATCCACCTTATTTGATGAACCAAAGGATTGAGGAATAAAAGAATAAAACATGAGAAACAAACCAGCATAATGCTAATTTAATTATTGGTACTTCTAATATCTCTTTTTGACTAGACATTATCATATATTTGCCCATTAAGACAAAAGTGCCAAAATATCAAAAAGTGGAAAATATAATAAATACTACTCCAAATTTATTAATTTATTTTTTAAAAAAGAAGAAAAAGAGTAATAGGGAGTCTACTCTTTTGTTCAACATAAGACCCCACCCAACAACTCCTAAACATCATACTGCTATCTCTCTAACATTTTTTAATTAATAATTCACAAATTGGATAGAATCTCTATAAAGACCCTTTCTTCTACTTCCAATCCAAAATCCCCTTTTTCACTTTTTTTCCCTTACAAATACTCTCTTCCCCTCCTCCTTAATTCTTGCCTCTTTGTACTCCAACAATCTCTTTGTATTTTTTGTTTCCTCTTTCACATGAAAGTATGGAGCTTGGCTTAACCTTAGGAGATGCTAACACTAGTACAACAAATAATACAACCACCTCTTCTCCCAAATCATTTTTCTTGTCCAACAAAAATGTTACTATTTCTTCTTCTTCTTGTGATCCTGAGAAGAAAAAGGGTTTAGGGTTTTGCATGGCTTTAGGAATTAACTCATCATCAAGTGGAAGAGTACAACAAGAAGATGAAGAAAATAATAATACTTCTGAAGAAGCAACAAATAATAATACTGTGCCTGTTCAGCTTGATCTTCTACCCCTTGTTCCTCTTCCTCTTCCTATTTCTGTTCATACTCCTAATCTCCCTCAGTCTCTTCATTGGTCCTCTGATAATGGTAATTTTGTACATATATAATTTTTTTTAAATATATTCGTGTTAAGAAAATGAATCTTGGATCTAATTTAATGGGAACAATATTGTCCTAGCCATATTAAATATACAACACATGCAACATATTATAGTATTAAGTTTAGTTTTTTGTACACTAAGGTTGAGTTTGGACCATTTCTTTTTAAAAAATTTATGAAAGGCATTTTTTCCCCCAACTTTTAAGTTTTTTCGTATTGAAATTGAATGAAAACATGTTTTTTAAAAAGTAAATTTGAATTAGTATTGTTTGTTTGAAATTTTTTATTTTAGTCAATAAAAGTCTCTTATCTGCCAATGACTTTCATTTTCGTAGAAATTTTCTAAATTTTTTGTTAATAATTTTAATTTATGGTTGATGTTATTGTAGGGAGTTCTGAAAATGGTTCGTCGGGCAACGGTGGGTTGCCGGCGGCGAGGGGTTTCGACGTGAACCTGGTACCGGCGGTAGCGATGGAAGAAGTTTCGTCTCCAAACAGCGTGGCGTCGTCGTTTCGTATGGATTTTGGGCTTTTCAAAAGCTGTGTGAATATTATTGGCGTCGGAAAAAAACGGAACTCGGAATCGGCCGGCCGTGAGCCGGAAAGAGCATCTTCGAGAGCAAGTGATGAAGATGAAAATGGTATAAATACTCGGAAAAAGCTTAGGCTATCCAAAGAACAATCAGCTTATCTTGAAGAAAGTTTCAAAGAACACCATACTCTGAATCCTGTAAGTATTAAATTAAATAAATGATTGAGTTTCTTTTTATTTTTTAATTTTTATTTTTGGATTTTACAGTGTTTTTTCTGATTTTTATTTGTTATTGTATGGTACAGAAGCAAAAGCTGGCACTTGCTAACCAGCTAAGTCTAAGTCCAAGACAAGTTGAAGTTTGGTTTCAGAATAGAAGAGCAAGGTTGGTTCAATAAAATTAATTTTTTACGTCCGTATAAATATTTTTTTAACTATTAGATCATTCTAAAATATTAATGCTTCATTGTTAAGAAAATAATTTAATTTATTAGTTAGAGAATTGACTGAAGGCAACGAAGAAAAACATTTGTTTGTGGACAGATGAGAATTTAATAAATGGGTCTGGTGTGGTCTATTTCTCCACTTGAATACTTCCAAATTTGCAGCCTACTCCTTTCAATATTCTTGGATAATGTGAGCAAGCACTTGTCTTTATATGTATGCAACCACAATTAATGCAAAAATTAAATTCTACTCATATTTCATTTTCTTGGATTTGTATATTAATTACTCTATGTTTTAATTTTGTTTTCAGGACTAAATTGAAACAAACAGAAGTGGATTGTGAGTACTTGAAGAGATGTTGTGAGACACTAACAGAAGAAAACAGAAGGCTACACAAAGAACTTCAAGAATTGAGAGCTTTGAAGACTTCTAATCCATTTTACATGCAACTTCCAGCCACCACACTAACTATGTGCCCTTCTTGTGAAAGGGTGGCTTCCACCACTACCACCACCTCCGCTGCAGCCGCTCCTCCCATCACTGCCCCCGGAGCCACCACCACAATCACTGCTACCACCACTACTACTACAAGTGACTCAATTCCTAAAGCAATTCCATTTCTTAATTCTAGACCAAGATTTTTCCCATTTACTACTACTAATAATCCAAACCATTCCCACCAATCAGCAGCCTCCTCTTGAAAAAAGAAAAAAAATGTGAATTTTAATCTCTGATGTAAATATACTAATCATTGGTTTGGTTTTTTCTGCCTCAGAGATCTTGGTTGGATGGGTTTTTATTTGTTTTGTGTCGTCCTTGGGTTTTTGTCTCTCAACTTTTCGAGACTGGTTTGGTTCATCTACATGTTGAAAAAGAAAGAAAGGAAAAAGTATGAGAGAAAGGTTCGTAGTTGTACTAGGTTTTAGAAGAATTATCCTTTATGATTTTATATCCCGGAAGAATCATGAAATTAAAAAAATAGAACAGCATCTTTTTTTAGTTTATATTTTCAGGTGTTGATTCATCTTGTTCTTGAAAATGTTGGATTTGTTATTAATTGAATTTGGGTTTTGATGATGTTTGTCCGGTGGTATGAATGATTTGCATAGATTGGTGAGGGCCGCGTGGGGAGGGACAAGGATGGCAATATTTATCAAAGTGTCTGCTAAAGTTAGGTACCCTTTATTAGCAGCCAATTATGAGTACACACCACCCAAGTACACTCTTCATCATGAGCCATTTCTCACTTCAACATCGCCACGTGACCCACCTCTCTTTTTTATTTTATATCAAAAATTCTATTTTTAATTTTTTAAAATTAAAATATAATGATTGAGTGCCATATCAAACATGATGCTTTCTCTTGTCCTTTTATTAAATGAAAATGAAAATGGTGGTCCTCACCCCCCAAATTTAGGGGATAAATAAACTTAGTTAATTTGGAAAAAAGAGTTACTTGATCTTAATTAAATATGTGATGCATTCAATATTATAGGCATAATTCATAACTTTTTCCTCTTTAATTTCATCTCATCAATATAAACGATTGACATGAATTATCAAATTCATATGTGATTAATATTTGTCATTAATTGAGATATTTAAAATTTATTTAAACATATAATTTAGAGTATTTTTTTATATCCATGAAATTTCATACTACCAAAATATTTCCAACTCATATAATTTAACAAAATGAGCAAATTATTATTTATGATTACATCTAGTTTTACAGAAGATTCACCGATAATTAATTATGTGACTAATATGAAAACTTTAATTGATTTTGGATTAAAATTTGAAATTCTATTTTACCAAAGTGGAGGAGGTAATTAAAGAAAGAAATAGGAATATATGATGTTGTCTTTTACTATGTAAATCCTTATTGTTCTCTTCCTTATCATTATGTAAGGTCAACCTCATAATTATGTTGCTCCTTGTTCATATAGTATGGTCACTTTCATTTTCCTTTTGCAACATTTACACTACCCTACCTCTCTTCACTCTGCATTTCTATTTATTGCATTCCACATTTTCAAAATACAATTATGCACTTCAAACTAAATAATCCTACTCGAATTACTCACTAATTAGAAAAAAAGTTAATCTGGAGTTACTGCTTCAAACTAAATGCCACATAGAGAAATTAACCATTTTAATATAGAGAATTTTAAAAAATATATCTGACTTATTATATTTAATTTCTAATAAATAGAATTGTATGTTTTTGGTCCCCACCCCTCTCCATACACACCAAATGTTTCACAAACTTAATAAATGCGTTTAAATACGTAGTTGTCAAATTTTGACTTGATACATTTATTAAGAAAATAATTATTGATATAATAAATTTATCATTTTAATCCTGCTAATTGATAGGGTTCACTCATTATATTTTTTAAAGTCATTAGCTTAATAACAATAAATTAATGGTATAATAGGCCAAAAAAAATAAAAAAAATTATCATATCTTGATTTGTCAAAAAATTATCGTATCTTGATTTGTCAAAAAATGATGAATAAAAGTGAAAATTAAACTAAGAAATTTTTGACAATTAAGAGTGAATGGAGGGAGTATATACTTCGTTCCATTCCTTTTTAGTGGTCATAATCTTTTTTAAAAAATCAATGGGTGTGAACTTTAACTAACATTTTATGATGTATCTTTTTATCATTTTAGTATGAAAGAAATTGTATTTTATAGTACTTTTTATATAGTTTTTGAATAACTAAAGTTTTAGTTTAAAATATAGGATTAATGTAATTCAATTTAGCTTTAAAATAAATATACTGTATAATGACATAATCACTTTAAGTCACCCGTTACATGAAATTAAACTTTTCAATATTATCTATTGATTCAACAATACTATAAGAAATCTTAATAACTTAATTAATTGACTATTTGAACACTTACTTTATTAATAAGCGTTTGATTCTCACGTTGTAATTCCCTCTTCTTTTGTTGTATCAATTGAGAGAACAAGTTAATGGTATACACAACCTAATCCCAACACATTAAAACATCAGTGTCATATCATGTATTTGTGTATATACAAATTATTTACATAGAAAAAAAGAAGTTTGATGATTAATATAATAAGTGACCGACCATGGCCCTCTTCTCTAATTAATCCTTTAATTAACACATATAATTATAAATAGTAATTTGTGCCCCAAAAGGGACAAGGAATCACACAAATAGAAAGTTCAACTCCTATTATTATATTTGTCATCCAATGATTTGTGCTGCCTTTGTTTTGTCTATTTGCCTAACCAATAGATACACTTACACATTCTTTTTTTTAAAAAAAAAATTATTTTTTGTTCCTTTATTGAGCAGTCCTTTTCTTACCAAGCTTATAAGGAGACAATAATAATGACAAGGATTATTATTAATCAAATCAAGAAAAATCTTTCTGCAGATGACTTCTTTTTCTTTTCCATTACTAACTTTTAGTAATATTCAAAAAGATTTTAAAGGGGTCCATTAAAACTTGGTCATACTTATCCCTTTCTTACCTAATTTCTTTTTTTTCCAATTTGATGCAAGAGATTTCCTAGTAAGACTCCATTGAGTTTACATGTTTCCAATTTACCTTGTCAATCAATGTAAAGGTACTTGAAAATTTTTAAATATTGACCTCGTCGATAAAGTATCTTTAAATAAAATAAAGAATTCACGAGAGAGATCGGAGATTGATTTTCTATCTTATATGATATATTAGCGTAACGAATAAAGACTGTGGAGATTTTAAAAAATATATATGTAATTGTCACACGAAGGACGTGGATTTGTTTGGAACTCAAAATATTTGACACTTAGGTGGAGAATAATATATTAATGAATGAATTAGTAAAAGGAAAATGTTTTAGCAAGAAAAGAATAATATTTTCAATGTTTACATACGACAAATGTTTGCCCACATCATGGGAGAAAAAAAGAAAAAAAATAGTAATAAAAAAGCAATACTTAAAGTAGCATAATATATACAAAGTTAATTTTTTATAGTGAAGATAAACTTTATATCATCTTATCATCACCTTTTTGGAAGAAAATTCATGAAAGCAATGGCAGCCTTCAGTTTTGGATAAACCTTAGGTTGCATCAATTGAAAAGATTGTTTTTTTGTTTTTTTACAAGTACAATTAGATCAACATCTTCAAAACATGCTTTATTTTAATTCAACAAATTAATTATCAAACTAATTGGTAAATTAAAAAAATAATTATGATATTAACGTTTGGGTTGGATAATGTTTTGGTAGATTTTTTTTTTAGTGTTGATGTCATTTTCCTCTTTTTAGTTCAAAGCATTAAAAAGATCTTCATATCTAATTGATTCCAATTTAAAAGATGGTAAATTTTGCCCCGTCTATTCCATCGTGAACCTCGTCATCTGAATCATACTGTGTTCCTTCGTCTTATATATAAACTAGATCATTAAACGCTTTGGCTTATAATTTTCTGAAATGGTAGATAGCAAAGTGTAATTAGGAAACCCAAAGATCAAGTTCCCTTTGACTTCCCTGGTAATTAGATTTGAGGTTATCCAATGTTCAATAATTTTAATTTCTAAAATTTGAAAAAAGTCATATTCAGTGATGATTAAAATCACATTGATTTGACTAGAATGAGATGCAAGATTTGATATTATCTTTGATGTGTGTTGGTTATGATAAAATTATATTCATGAAATTCAACTTTACTTATGAAACTTATTTTATTTTTACTTTTTTATAACAAAGAAAATTCACAGTCAGTTCATATACAATATGCTCACAAATCACATAGGAAAGATAAACTGCACTAGGCAAGTCTAGTGCGACGAGCTCAACCTAGACGTCAATACCTAGCTTTTGCTAGCAAACAATTTCAAGCTTGACACTTCCAACATGAAAGCCCCCAACCCCAAACCATTGGGCCACCCCGAAGGATAACTTATTTTGCTACTTTTACTTGAAAAATAATTTTGTAGAAAAAAATAATTTGATCAATCAAATATTAAAAAATAGAAAATATTTTTATTCTTATCAAATACACCTTTAATCCACATCAAATTAATTAAGCCATACCTAATAACCTTAAATAGTCCTACTACCAAACATTCTAATTACTAAAAAAAACAAAAGTATTTTCTCCACGATATTTCATTATTATTACAATTTCTTCACCTTTTAAAATATAAATATATCTACAAAAGAGTGAGACATATCAAGTTCTCTGGGCCTGCATGATTTGCCATATTGAGATTGCCGGTGTTGTATTAATTATTGTGTTGTACAAATTCATATAAAATTGGTAAACCTCAATAATTTTTTAATAAATATGGACACAAATAAAAAAAGAATTCTAGCTATCATTGGAATTATTCCAACCATCCAAATAATACAATTTTTTTTTTTCTGAAAACTTGTTAACAACAATTTCTATTGTTCACACAGACACATATTAATTAAAAAAATATGCATCAAATAATTAATGGGGTGGTGACACTTTCCACACGCAATTGGTAATGATTTGAAGAGAAAATAATTTTCTTAGACGTTGAAATTTTGTTTGACCAAAGAGACATATTTCAAACCTCAATTTAATTATAATAATCCGTTGAATACATATGAGAAATCAATGATTTTAAGGTAAGAACTTTGTTTGTCTGCAGCCACCCAACAATTAAATACTCCTCCGTCCCAATTTATTTGTCATATATATTAAAATTAATTGTCTTAAGATAATTATCCACTTGGATAATCAAGAGAAAATTATTTTTTTTCAACTCTGTCCTACTATTAATTACTCTAGAATTAAGATACACGTATATAAATAAAAATTTAATTATTTATAAGAGGTATATTAATAAAATAATACTACTAATTAATTTTTTTTCCTTAAAAATTGTGTCAAACCTTAATATGAAAAATAAATTGGGACGAAAGGAATAATTTAAAATTAAAAAAAATGGTTGTCAACAATATCAAAGATTTTGTGGGAGTGGTTGGATTGAGATCATTATACTTATGATTACAACAATATTTTCAAAATTTCTATTTATCTCTTTTCATTTTTACACCGACGATATGGAATTTTTTTGATTAAATTATTTAAAGAATAATGAAATACTCGTTCAAATTAAATTGAATTAGTAATATGAGAAATAAAGAAGATAACCAGTTATGACAAATATAATGACAATATTGAAAAGTTCAACAAGACTTTTAATATGGAATTTTATCAATTTTATGACTTGTGTTGGGTAAGATTTTGTGACATCATTTCTACCACCATCTTTGAATTAAAATTTGTTGCCCTATTACGACCTCATTAAAAGTCAAATTTAAATGCTTCCTAGGTAAACATATTGTTGTCATTTTTTTTTTACCCCTTGAGAAAATTTAAGGTTGGTTTGATTTGAAATAGGAATATTTTAGGATTTTATTTGCAAAATTAAAATCAAGAGTATAAATTAGATCATTTTCTTCATTTTTTTTTCGATTTTAGTTATAATTTTTAAGTAAATATGAGATAAATTTTAAATTTGGATAACTCAAAGGAAACGACCCCTTAGTCAATAAACAGCTCCTTATTCCTCCACCTCCACCCTTCAATGACTTAGAGGAAGAGCGTGAATTTAGTTATTAAGTTTATAATCATATATTTGTACAAAAATTACTGAATTCATATGAAAACGTCATGGGGTTGTTTGTGTTTTGATTGTTGATGAAAAATCAACGTATGGTGACAAAAAATTTATTGGGGGGGGGGGGGGAAGAAGTAGAAGTAGGATGAAGAAGACTTTTTAGGAGATTTCACATGTCAAAATGACTAAAAAGACATGTCTTGTTGATGAAGGAATTTGTAGTCTTTATCTTTTACATTTTTTTTCTTTTTTGCAACAGTCATCAAAGTGGTGGCTTTGTATTTCCAGTCATGATAGCAATTTCACATTCTCTTTTCTTTCTTTACTTTTTGAAATTGAACAAATGAATAATAAATAACTCAAATTAAGGATAAGTCAACTTCTAATTGTGGCACTTAAATTATTTTTTTAAATAAAAAATAAAAAACTAGTAGTCATAGAAAGGTTGCTTCTAGGAAGGTGCAAAATGTACATAAAAAGAGAAAATAGTGACCACGCCAGAACTAGCTGGACCACATAAATAAAATAAAAAAGGAAGAGGATTTTATTAATTCTAAAAAAATATAAATAAATTATAAAAGTAAAAAAGCATTCATGTCCGAATCAAATTGTACCTTCAAACATAGTCGCTTGTCATAATAGCATTTCACTAGATTTCATTTTTTTACAGAATCTTTTTCATGTTATATTTCCCTTTATTCTCGGAACAAAGTTGTGTTTTTTTCCTAACATTATTCGTCTATAACAATCATATTCAATAATGTAACAAGTATATTACTCTATTCCTCTCATTTTATGTGGCATCATTTGATTTGATACGGTATTTAATAGAATAAAAATACTATTGAAATTTATAGTCTAAAACAACCCTTCAAGTTGTGTGACTAAAAATTATTTCATTAAGATAAAAGAGAAATTTTAAAATTGAATTGTTTCTAATCATAGTAAGGGGACATAGACAGAGCGAGTACTATGTATAAAAATTAAATATTAAAAACTATATATACTACCTCTGTCCCATATTATATCCCATATTATATGGACACTTACTAAGTTAGAATAAAATTAATTTTTTTTTTCATTTTACCCCTACCATTAATTAGTGTATTAATAATTTTTTCTAACTTAATTTAATGTACATTAATATAAATAAAGGGTAAAATGATAAAGTCTACTAGTGTATTAATAATTTATTAATAATCGTGTAAAATAAAAAATGTCCATATAATATAGAACGAAGATAGTAATAATCATTATTAACGTCATGCACATAATAAAATTGTATCCAAATGGTGCCCGTCAATCATAGTTTCACGAAGAAAGACTACTATTGTTTGCTTCTTTTTTTTTAATATTCATACTCTATATGTTCTTTTAGCTAAATTGTTTACATTTGTCCTTTAGGTGCACAAAATTAATAAACTAATTTTTTTTTGCATACTTTTATTTATAACAATTAAATTATTAAGCTTATGAAAATTTCAAATAAATGTTGCCACTTTTATACGAGGTCTAATCGTTTAGAGTATTCTATCGAGTGTTTGTTATTTCTCATCAATACAAGATTGAATATTCCTATCCAATTAAATTAGGCATATCTTTTGTGTTTGTTTATAGATAAGCTACCTCCATTATTTACACTTGTATTATTCGACTTTGTACATTTCTTTATGTACTAATCGATTAAATGGGCTACCCGCATTTTTCGTTCGATCAATTTGCACACATCTCAATTATCATATTCAATATGTGCATTATCTCAATTATGCCATATGCAAATGAATTAACTTGTTCAGCTCATCTAAAGCCATCAGTTAAATGTGTCGAGTTCTATAAGTAACAAAGGATTGATACTCAAAATTCTTAGTTATAAACACAGGCAGAACTAGTAAATTATAATTCAGAAACATTGATGATTTATTTCCTAGCCTAGCCATTCTAATGGCGACACAGGTGATACTGTTGAATGATATAATAGTTAAAATAAAAATTCTAGCTAACAAACAACACTAAATTACAGTACAAAGCCTGCTGTTCTTCAGGCGCTAATTGCACCATAATACACTACTTTGCCCGCAAGTCAACAACATCAAAGTCCTTAAGAATATGCACTCTCCAGCAGGCTGCAGATGAGAGAGCCTAAGGACCAGTAAGTTGGTGAATTTTGAATGGCTTAGTTTCCAGAAGCGGGATCGTTTCTGAACTGCTGCTCTACCATTGGAGGGAGGAGAAGAGCAAGCCTAGTTTTGTATCTTGCAATCCGTCTAAGCCTTTCTTCTCTTAATCTGCAGATTTCCAAGAACAATGGGTCAATTGGATTTATTCAACAGTAAAAGAAGTCCTCGACCAATTTCCAGTTGGTCATATTAAATACATATATACCCCATCCCCTATCCCAGAAACAAAGAAAACAGCTGCTCGAAGAATGGCTGTGTAATATAGTGAAGATTAAACTAATGACTATGAATCTCATTACAGTTCATTATCAGCATCAGATCTAGTATCTATCCGGAAAGTGAAGATCAGTGTGTCGGCCAGATCTCCTAATTTTTAGGCTTAAGGAAGGTCATTATAAAGATGTCCAATCACCAGCCACTCACAGATTTTGTGCAGCAGAAGAATCAGATGCATGGTTTCTGTTCTTCAATCTTTCTTCAGGTATCTAATTTTGCTGGCATCTCAAGTTTAAGGGTGCAGAAAAGGGCAGAGAAAGTTAACCACATGATTTGAGACGGGCTACTACTTTTTTCTTTTCTGTTTAGATGAAGTGTCAAATTTTTGTCCATTTATTGAAGGGCTAGTGCCTAGTGAAATAGCTTTGGGATTTTGTGTAAAAGAAGAACATTGTTATCCATCGTACTACACCCATGTGATAGATTTTGTATATGTGCTGCACTCATTCCTTTGCAGAACTAAATAACTGGTTTTCCCTGATCTTAACAAACAAATGCCAAATGCCGAAGTGAAACTAATCAACAAAAGAAAAAGTAGATTTTGTAATATGGGACATTCCCACCTCTTCAGGCCACCTAGGGGAAGGGGTCAGAAAGAGCTCTATCAACAAGGAAATAGCTATAACCTTAATTACAAAAAGCCAAATACCAGAAAGGTTTTTTACCGTGATCTAATCCTTTTAGCACGCTTGACATGTTTTTGCAAAAGTTCTTTCGGAGATAAATGCTCAACAGATTCCCCATCCTGAAAGTAAACAAAAACAGAATCACTTGTTCAATTCTATAATTGAACGCCAATTGCAATCTCTAACTACCCAAATACATTGAACAACTACGTACATCTCTACAGGCTGCTTTTCAAGCAGAGACATGTGAATCCTAACACATAATAGCTGACCACAAAATTAGAATGGCAAAGCAATGAACTTGAGACATGATTAAAGAAACACCCAGAATTTATTTTCAAAATGAGATCAATGCCTTTGTAGTCATGCTGACTGCAGATAACTCAAATCAATTTTGATACAATTGAACTTGCTTAACCTTAAAACATACTCCTATATAATATGTTAAACACAAATAAAGTAATAGGCAAAATTAGTATGTTGTGTGGAACAAAGTAGAATTTCTGAAGTATTAAAACTTCAAGAGAGGAGATACAAGTGGATAAAACCTCTAGGGATCCAACATCTCTCCCGTTCCTTAATTGATTGAACTGCTTATATTCAAAGGATACTTCCAACCTTTGATGAAAAAAAAATTATATCACGCACACCAACCAATCAACCATGCAGCCTATCCAGCTCAGGCATGGGTCCACATCATGTATTATAGCTGGAATTCAAACCTTAGTCTCCAGACTGTTACACCTATGCCTTAACCACTAGGTCATACTCTTGAGGCTGAGGACATTCCTTCGATGAAAGTTAACAGCGAACAAAGGAACTCAAGGACTTCAACAAAACATGGAACATGCCATACTTCCAAACTTGGCAATTCAAAACATTGAAGAGAATACCAAAGATTGCTTCAAGAAAATCTAGGTAACTCCTCAGAAGCAAAATATTGCATTCAACTTGGAACAATAAAAAGAAAAATGTTCAACATGCACATGACACTTGGTTATGTACAATTTTTTGTAATGTGGTGAATTTTATTTTATCTATGAAAACGTTTCATAATATGAAAGTTCAAAACCTTATTTTGCCTAAAAGTTGATAGGGATCGGAAAATTCACCATTTCAAGTATAGCTTAGACGAAAAACTGCAGTCCTAAAATGAGATAGATGGTATAGTACAAGTTCCTAGAAAGTGCACGATGGCATAAAACAAGCCAATAATCTTATACTAGATATCAGTAAGAGTCTGGTAAGTTCAATGCTCAGCAAGGAGTGAACATGGTCAGTGCTCCCGATTCTAGGGTGAATCAAATGTGGGAAGATGATTAACAGTAGAACAGATTCATATCCTTTCAAAAGATAGATTGTAGGATAACAACCTCGGTAACAGAAATCAAGAAAGATTTAGATGGGAGTGAATTAATGCGGAAAATGTAAGACTAGATGGAAAAATTGAAAATTAGAAATTACTAGAATGATTTGTAAAGCAACCTATTCGCATCTGCTGATTCAGGGCTTCTACAAATGAGGATCCTGACAAAAATATTTATTCTAGGTGACATTCTTGCATCAAGAACACCTACTCCCCCCCCCCCCCCCAAAACACACAAAAACAAAAACAAAAAAGGAAGTTTTCGCCCTAATTATGTTCAACAGAAACAAAAACTATGATTTACTAGTAAAATGAGTTAATACTTCAATTCTCCCTGCCCCATAACAATCATTTCCCCTGTACTTCAGATTACAAGACAAACAAAAACAGCTAAATTATTTCCGAGCATCTAACCATTTTGGTACAAGAATCGTATTCAAATTTTTACCCACTAAGTAGATAAACTCAAGTGCTCACCTCTTCCTCTTCTTCTTTGTCTCCATCCTTTTTCACAGGAGATTCGGAATCTTGTGGAGCTAATGCCAAGGGTCTAGGAAGAGATCTTACACCATCCATGTATTGGGACTGCCAACGAAATGTAAACCAAATAAATATAAAAAGGAAAAAAAATTCTATTTAAACATAGAAAGTATTTCTTGCAAAACTTCAACTATCACATCAAGAAACTCATCCAGCACTACAGTTGCATCATTTTTGTCAAGAAAATTTAAATTAGTAAGATAATAAATGCAAGACTAGAGAGGAGAATCAGCAATAGAGAAGCAAGAGAGAGTCGTGAACTGAACTGGTTAAAGATCAAAATCTGAAACAGGTTTCAATTTTATCAAATGTCTTCCCCTCTACCTCTACAATTCATAAGTCTACTTTTCCATCAAAAAACTACATAAAAAAAGAAAAGAGAAAGGAAAAGGAACAAAAATGACTATTATCCTTAATTAAAAACTTAAAATGAATGAGATTTGGCTGCAGCTACTTGGATCAGTAAGAGTTTTGAAGAGTAGTGAGAGAGAACCGTGATCCAAAACTAGTTCTGAAAATTTAGATCAGGTCAAAAATCAAGTAATATAACTAGAAACTATGTCATTATAGCAGCTAAGCAGCGTCAGGTAAACGTTCAAATTTTAATGAGAAGGCTTTAAAGAGTTCTGATAGACAAAAAAACTCCTCATTCAATTTTGAACATCTTATAACTTCTAAAGTTGTTGCTAATACTTCTAGCCTTCCCTCAGTACTCTAGCATTAACATATTTCCCTTCAAACCTAATACTATTTTCACAATAACGTAAAGAAACTTATCCTTTTTTTCGATGTTGTCACAATCACAACTCAGTTAAGGTGACGGACTCTCTAGTAAATCATATGACCTATAGGAAATTTTATCAAAATATTTTTTAAAAGATTATTTCTGGTTTGATATATATACACATTTTTATTTTTATTTTTTATTACAGTAGTGTCCGGGCTAACTTGTGCATACCTTGATTAATCCCACGAGATATCTGTCACCTCCCACCACCTAAAATTTTATATTATTCATACAAAATTTTGTTACCATTTTCATTTTAGGCAGAAAAAATATCCACATAACTTGCTAAGAAATCTACATATGGGGTGCACTACTAAGATAAGAGCCCTGTAATGACAAAAATAAAAGAAGCTAAATTAAAGCCCCTTGCTTTGTAGAAATCTAAACTTTTATAGGAAAAATAATAATCATGATCATATTATTTTGTTTATTAGTTACCACATACTAAGACTTTCTAAAATCACATAATACTAAGACTTTCTAAAAGTACATATTAACTATTAAAGCCAATTCTTGGTTTTGATGTTACAAAATTTTGAACTTAAAAACAACAACATACCCAATGGAATTCCACAAGTGGAGTCTGGGAGGGTAAAATGTACGCAGACCTTACCACTACCTCATAGAGATAGAGAGGTTGTTTCCGGAAGACCCTCGTCTCGAAAATATCAAACCCCAAAAGCAGAAGATACTAGATATGAAAAAAGAAAACCAACTAAAGTGGAAAACCAATGATAATTTATATATAAATACAACAAAAGTAACAAATATAAACCAGACGATAACAACACGAGATATAAAAAGACGACTAATCCTACTAACCTACTATATCACAAGACTAGACAACATCCTACCGACAAACCTATTAACCTTCTAGCCTAATACAAAAAACTCAATGGCAGTATTATATCTGATTTTAAGGAAATTTTGTACATTATGTTAAAAATAACATCCTTTATTAAGTATAGTTTTGTGTAAGCAGAATATGCAGAATGACAAAGCTGATGTAAAAGAAACTATTAGAAACAACTTTTATTGAGTTCAAAACCATACATGTTCTAGCTGGCTAGTACATCATATATCCATCTTTAATACAAGAAGCAAACATCTGACAAAAAATGTATATGCACTAAAGAATCTGACAATTATTATTTACGCATTACAATCTCTACACTATAATCCTTGATAACTTACTGGCAAACCAAATGACCGCTGATTGCTGGGGGGAAAATATCACATCATTGTCTAAAGTTGAGTTGTTCAAGTGATTGGATGATGATATTTGAACTTAAGGAAAAAAATTGTTATTCTTTAGGATTTCAAGTTACATTTTTAAAATGTATCACTAGAAGTGAATCCAGAATAAGGACAGAAACAAACTGTCTAGAGTTTGCACTTGATATCATTTTAAAGAGGCACAAAAAAGGAACAAGGGAGTGATGTCTGGAATATATTATGTTTGGAATCATGCCAAACATTAATAAAACTTCCAAAAATGAAGGGTGTCGCGTACACTTTAGTAAAGGGGGATTATAAACATTTATACTCAAACCCACATATACACACACATCAGAACACATCGTTAGGATATTGTAATTTTCAACTCAAAGAAATGTATATCAACTTCTGGAATATTCGACGATGATGTCTCACATCATAATAGAGCGGGATAAATGAAGTAGAGGCTCGAATTCAATGTTTTATGTGATAAGAATGTATTAATAAGCTAAGTTGCGCGGACTCTTTACTTTCAATGCCGCACGCATGTCGAATTCTCCAAAAATATACTAATTTTGGAGAATCCAACACGCACCTGCTGAATCCGAGCAACATAGCCGTTAAGAGTTAAAGGTAAGTTCCATAGAGTGGTGGTTGGACCGACTATGTTATATGGAGCAGAGTGTTAATCAATTAAGAAAGCTCATGACCAAAAAATGATAGTAGCAAAAATGAGAATGTTGAGAAGGATGTGTAGGCATACCAGGAAAGATAAGATCGGTAGTGGAGATTCGGGAGAAGGTGGGGTGGCCCCCATGGTGGACAGGACGGGGAAAGGGAGATTGAAATGATTCAGACAAGTGCAAAGGAGATGTGTTGATGCCCTAGTGAAAAGGTGTGAGAGGCTAATGTGGTGAGGGCGAGACGAGGTAATTAGGCAGGATATGGTAACACTTCAATTTACCAATGATATGACCCTCGATAGGGGGTGTGGAGGTTGAGTATCAAAGTAGAGGATCAGTAAGTTGCCAAGCTTTTTTCCCACACCAAGGATGTTAACATCTTTTTTGTGTTTGTTTATTCTTAGATCTCTAATACTACTTGATTGTTTCTCTCACTCCATTTAACTTTACTATATTGTTGTCGTTACTACTTGTTTATTCCTGCTTTCTTTTCATCTCTCCTTGAGCCGAGGGTCTAGCAAAAACAACCTTCCTATAAGGTCTGTGTACACTCTACCCTCCCCAAAACCCCACCTTATGTGGGATTATACCGGTTATTGCTGTTGTTCTTTTGGGAGTATCTAGGAAATAGTAAGGTACAATCATTCAAATCTGAACAAAAATAGAACCACATAAGGCAATATGTCTAGGATTAACTGTTAGTGTAGGATTATACTGGTTATGTTGTTTTATTCTTCTGGAGTATCTAGAAAATAGTAAGGTACAACCATTCAAATCTGAACAATAATGGACCACATAAAGCAATATGTATGGGATTGACTGTTTTAGTGTGCTACAAGTGGCAGTTGTACAGTCTAACCTATGGGTTTCACACGCTAAACCAATAGCTTTTGACCAGACATACTAAGAAATCTACTAAATATTTAAAAATATTTGACCATGAACCCAGTTATTATCATATGTCAACTCAAGGTCACTGCAGGATTCCATAAACTTCAAATCCTAGACAGCATTTATGTGCTAACTGCTACATGCCTACATATGTGAAATTGCATGCTCAAGACTGTAAAGGAATTTCACTTAATTTTTACTTCCTAGTTCTGCAGGCATCTATTTGACAATCTCACCTAATAACCACCTGGTCACCCAATCAGGGCAACAGAACATTTATCAGTTAAGAAAACTATACACCAACAAAAAGTAAACATATTAATTTTTACTTCCTAGTTCTGCAGGCATCTATTTGACAATCTCACCTAATAACCACCTGGTCACCCAATCAGGGCAACAGAACATTTATCAGTTAAGAAAACTATACACCAACAAAAAGTAAACATACACCAAAACACAGAGTTGCACTGATTGATAAGATAGTTCATAATGCCAGGGTGTAATAGCTAAGGGTTGAGAAAGACGATTAAAGCTTCTGCAACCATAAAAATTGTATCTCTATGTTTGATGTACTGATCAAAAACAAGAAAAATGTGCTAAAAATGCACATAATGCTACTGAAACAGATGAAAAATTTAAAAGCCTAAGTAGCACTTCCGGAGAACATGGTTATCTGTTCTTATTCATGAACTCAAGTTGCACCTAAGAAAGTCATGTAAGTTGCACGAAGGATAAGCAGCCAATTAATCTGTATATGAACTGAGCAATGCATAACAAATTTCTAATTGAGCAAACCTGAGTTTCATCTGGAAGCCCATTCCTCAACCATGAGCGGCAGAGGGTGTAGAGAGAAGCATTATCAGAAATTCGGACCTAAATCAGAAAACAAAGGTAACTATCATGCTGTAAGAACATGTTTCTACACAAAATATTGGGAAGGGGATGCAAGGAGAGCACCTACACCAAAGTTAAGAAGTGAAATGCTACAATGAGTTTCATGTTAAACAACAAAGAACCCAGTTTGCAGAAGAATTAATCAAAATTGCTTAACAGATCCAATTCTCACCAACAAAGAAGAAGTGTGTAAAACTGATAAGAGGACCTGTTGTTATGTCAAGTCAAGGAGGTAGATGCTTTTTTTCTAGTTGTGGTTACGTTGTACATAATTCATCTCAAGTGCAACATCAACTTAATAAAGAAAGCATACACACACTCTGGCAGATCCTATGCACATTGTTAGAATGTGATCGCCAGACATAAGTAATAATCTCACCTCACCAATAATTGGCTGTAAATCAAGAAAATAGATGTCTATGGGGGTGTTTGGATTGGTTTTTTTAAGTGGCTTATAAGTTAAAAGCCATAAGTTGAGAACACCCGACTTTTGGCTTCTTTTTATTGGGAAGCACTTTTTATGTTGCCCAAACACTTCCAAAACTAAAAAAGTGCTTAAAAGCCAAAAGCCAATAAAAATAAGTCAATCCAAACACCCACTATGTCACTTTACATCTTAAATTCCCTTTGCCATAGTCCATTGACAATAATACGACATAATACAAAATGGAAAACCACCACCGAGACAAATCAGAGAAATTTAAAATTGTAATTTCACAAGTGAACAAAGTTTCTTATAATTTCATTGTAAAGGTACATTACATATCACAAATAAAAAAAAAAGATCAACAAGTTCTCAAAGTTCGGTGGAGCGAAGAACCAACTGCACAAATCAATCAACTACCCTCTATCCCAAACTAGTTGAGTTTGGTAACCAATACCATAAATGCTTAAAGATAATCTATTCAGTACTTAATTTCCCGTACTAACATTATTCACAACTGAATTATATTTGGCTTCACTTGTGCTGGATTGCAAAGATGTGTGAAATTTAAAAGGTTGTCAAACACAATGTCATCTATCAGGGCCTTCTCCATAAAAACTTTGTTTTGGTAGCTAGAGATAATATTATGTATACAATTTCATGAAATAGTAGTGATTAAATAGTTGGCACATATGTCAAACTCCAACATGTTTTTCTTTTCTGCTTATTTTTTAGGGCAGGGAATGATTTAAATGACTTCCATCTGTCAGAATGAGGATCATGTCAGGCATTAACAACAAACCACGCGAGTACTTCACAAATCAAACAAAACAGCAAGATAGGCACTTACCTTTCTGTCTCTGATTGTAGCAAAGGTGTCATCCTTACTTCTGTCCCTACCGCAAGCAAAATATAGAGCTGTAAGAATTGCCATATTACACATATATGGGAAACAGGAAATTTAAGCAAAACCCACAGTACCTCTTCTCTCTGGAACCATTACAATCTGAAATGGAAGGCTGAGTAGAAGCAATCTGGAACACAGAAATATAGCAAGCAGGATCAGGATAAAAGAAGGTAGCAAAATTGTGAGAAAAAGACAAAATAGACCTATGGAACACACTAAAAGAATGTAATTTCCCATTTAAAATTGCAGCACTGCTGGAGAATACTGCCACAAAGCATGAACAGCGAAAACAAGCCAGGGGCACAGAAAGATTAAAGGGCTGTTTGAATTAGATAACAGACAAAAACAGCAAGAAAATAGTCTTAACAGAAATTAAACCAAGTTATTTTCTGAAAAAAAGAAAATTTTCTTCTCAATACTTGCGAGCCTAGTCTGGGGTTCATGTGTAAACTCTTATCCTCAATCTATTTCCCTTTGCTTCCTTATACTGATTATAGGAATCAAGCCCCAAATTGTTTTTTTTGGGGTGTGTGTGTGTGGGAGAGGGGGGGAGGGGGGTCAATCTGAAATTATGTTTTTCTTTCACCCTACATTTATTTTTAGTTCCAAAACACATGTAATTGTAACTAAGAATATTTAAGAGTCCCCATATGGAAGTCGCAGCAAATGTCTTAAAGCTTTTAGTGATATCTTCATTCCAAGAGACGAAGCCAATACCAATCTTCTGAAATCAGATCATGACACTAC
This sequence comes from Solanum aculeatissimum, assembly GCA_038996855.1. NCBI lineage: Eukaryota > Viridiplantae > Streptophyta > Magnoliopsida > Solanales > Solanaceae > Solanum > Solanum aculeatissimum. Next base: position 25,727 of record JBCEWC010002703.1, read on the forward strand.
CATTTGTTTCTCAAGGAGAAAAGAGGAGGCAAATATTTTGATCTCCAAAAAGGAAACACAAACCAAAGGTTCACAGATTAAGATACTACTTAAGTTAAGATGCACACACCATTCTTCTAAACCAACGCAAAGCACAGTCCACTCAACAAAAATCTATTATAATGTCCATTGATTCCAGTAACTCAGTACAGCAATGGATGCTCGAGAATGAACCATTATTGTTTTGGTAATCAGCACATACACACACATCCTCAGAACTTTTTAGTGTGAATGATAACACACTTCTTCTTTTCCTACCGTCTTGGTTGCTGCTTTGCTCCTTTCTTATTTGGCTCCAAAGGAATCTATTGAAAAATCAATGTGACAGAGAAAACAAGATTTGACAAGACTCATGGGTATACATATGGGAAAGAGCGTATAAGAAAAAAATGTCACAAAGAATTTGTGGCCACACTAGGTTAAGACTCATGAGTAGCCTCCATTCCTTTTCTCTCTCTCTTTTTTTTGGGGGGGAAAGGGCCGAATATGCATCTCGACTATCAAAAAGGTCTAAATATACCATTCATCCACCTATTTTGCTGAAAATACCCTTTCCTTACCTAGTTGGCTCACTTATACACTTATGAATAACCGTCAACACTGAATTAAAAAATATATATTTAATTTCCACTTGGAATTTTATTATTGATCCAATTTTAAACTCTGACCCCAATTAAATATAATCCACCCACCCAGTCTTTTGACTTACCCGACCCAAACACTAACCCGCAAGAAAACACATAAAATTTCACCAGAAAAAATCACTTTCAACTATTTTTGCATACCATCCCCGAGACCTCACTTGTGGAAACTCGATGGGAATAATGTTGTTGTTGTTGTTGAACATGATAAAATACTTGTAGCTGATTTTGGGGATTTACTTTCCCACTCCTCAGCTAATCAAGGATTACTCTGAATAGCTTCTATGAGACATTGTCTCGTCATGTACAAGAAAAAAGTACTCCACCATTTCACTTTGAGTGTCTTACTTCCCTTTTTGGTTTGTCCCACAAAGTGTGCCTAAATCTATATTTAATATGTTTTTCAATTCCAACATTCATATGGTAAATTTAAGACCACAAAATTTAAACGACTACATGCATTTTTAATTTAAGATCACAAGCTTCAAAAGGCTCTTTTTGTTTCTTAAACTTCGTCCCAGTCAAAGTAAGACACTTAAATTGGGACAGAGGGGAAAGCATTTTTTGAACCAAATTGATCCATAGTCTTAATATGAATATTCAATAAATTATTCAATTAAATCATTTTTAATAGTGATGTGGGCCATATACAACTCAATTAATCCATACTTACATTGAATGTTGTGGTTGGGTTTTGAACTTGGATCTCCGGATTGTAATTCATATACTCAACTAATTAATCAACCCCTTGAGAAAAAATGAACTTGGTGTGTTTTATTTAATTTTTGGATAAATTATCGGTAAGGTAAAGTAAAGCAAAGCAATTTCATTATTTAGAGTTATTTGTGTTACAAGTATTTATTTTCAAGGAGTTATGTTTGCATAGTTGGTTGTGGCGTTAAATTTGGATTCCGACCTTGAGAGATCTCTATAAAATAAATAACTTCACGAGTTAGCACTGGGCTTGGACCAGTTCTGGCCATTTTGACCAGCGGACCGGAGTTTGAGATGCAAGGGACCATCTTCAACCCTCCATGGCAGGGACAACACCAGCCCATGACCTTCTTGAGTTAAGACAGTGTACATGCCTCAATTAAAGGGTTATGATGAGTGATTCATCGCTTGGGGTTAGCTCACTTGCCAGGTATAGCCACAACCTCACCGCTGCACCTCATTGGAGAAACCTAAAGCTGGCTTCAAAATTCCAATAAGCTTGACAAGGTTATCAAAAAGGTACATCATATGGATTATGAACTACAACTCCTTACAAGCTCAAGGATACACCAAAGGTTCCTGTTTCTTAACTAAGAAGGTGGCTTCAGATCCTTTCCATCAACCCCCATTGGTTGCTGCACATGGTCTGCTTTGACGTAATCAGCAGCCATGATAGATAGGAGAATAGTTCAAAGAAGAAAATCAGTTTCGACAACAAGTTTTGAGCACAATAGGAAAATCTGGCAAGACGTTGGGTTTATTGGATCCAAATTCCTGATTCCGAAATACAAGGGACAAGCATTGTGATAGGTGGGATGGGGTTATACCATGTGAAAGTTCTACTTTAAGGTCCCATGGTTGACCTAAACATTAGAACTAATTTAGTACTCCCTCCGTCCCTATTTACTTGTCAAATATTTCCTAATTTGATTTCTACTTATACTTGTCATATTTGACAAATCAAGGCAGGACAATTTTTTTCCTACTATACCCTCAATTTGTTAACATTGAGTTAATGTCTTTGAAAAATGTAGTGGATAAATATGTTTGGAACCCTATCAATTAATAGGGGTGTAATTGTACACTCACTATACCAATCATAGTTTTCTTAATAGGTGTATCAAGTCAGAATTTGACAAGTAAATCAGGATGGAGAGAGTAGTAAAAAGTCGTGTTACCTTTCATGAATTCCCCCAAGATCAGTTAGTTACAACTTACAACCAGCTACCTGAGTGATATCACCTTCATATGAGCTCATTGTAATTTCCTAAAGATGTACTTGTTCGCAAATGATCATGAATGAAGGAACTTGTTACTCTAATCCTTTCAGATCTTTCCTTTTTTCACTCTGTTTTTTCCTTCTTCATTTGATTGGTTTAATAAATGCAACATGATACTTATTGAGGCCAGGGAAGAACACATAGTCAACTACTATTTTTTTTTAAATGAATGGCTTTCCTAAGTAAGAGTGGATCACTGAACAAAAGCACCAACAGGGAAGAAACAGGTTACTAGGACCCACCTGTGAATTCGCAAAACACAAAACCTATTATACAACGGACATTAGATAATCCATCCAAAAGGAGGCTATTAAGGATTTTGTGGATAGATTAGAGGCAGTCAAATTGTATAGGACAGCTCAGAGTAGTTGGAGTTCTCTTTAGAAATCCATGTACATCTAGAGATCTGTCGGGGGCTTAAATCTTTTAACACCCTCGCCCTTTAGGTGTTTTGTTTTGCCTGTTCAAGGTATTTTACATCGATTACACAAAAAAAAATCAAGAAGATAGTAATAAAAAGCAAATTCAATTATCAATCTAGAAAAGTGAGTATAAAGAAATTACAAAAACCTTGGGATGCGAAGAACTGACCACTGGAAATCCCTTAACTGCAGCAGGCAAGACACCGCCCGAAGCCGCAGGAACAGCAGAATTGACAATCGGAGACGACCCAAGAAGAGCTTGTTGCAAATGAGTCGGTCTAACCCCCGCAGAGTGACCCGAACTCAGATCCATATGATTCATCCCAAAAGGTGGTCAAGATCCGGGGTGGCTAACAACTGGCCGATTGGGGTAATTACTAGGTTTGGGCAAAAACCCGCTTGTGGAAACTCGATGGGAATAATGTTGTTATTGTTGTTGAAACATTATAACATACTTGTAGCTGATTTTGGGGATTTACTTTCCCACTCCTCAGCTAATCAAGGATTACTCTAAATAGCTTCAATGAGACATTGTCTCGTCATGTACAAGAAAAAAGTACTCCACCATTCCGCTTTATTTCCCTTTTTGGTTTGTCCCAAAAAGAGTGCCTAGATCTATATTTAGTATGTTTTTCAATTCCAACATTCTACACGGTAAATTTAAGACCACAAGATTTAAAGGACTACACACATTTTTAATTTAAGATCACAAGTTTCAAAAGGCTCCTTTTGTTTCTTAAACTTCGTCCCAGTCAAAGTAAGACACTAAAATTGGGACGGAGGGGAAAGCAATTTTGAAACCAAATTGATCCATAGTCTTAATATGAATATTCAATAAATTATTCAATTAAATCATTTTTAATAGTGATGTGGGCCATATACAACTCAATTAATCCATACTTACATTGAATGTTGTAGTTGGGGTTTGAACTTGGATCTTCGGATTGTAATTCATATACTCGACCACTTTAATCATCCCCTTGAGAACAAATGACCTTGGTGTGTATTATTTAACTTTTTGGACAAATTATCAGTGAAGTAAAGTAATTTCATTATTTAAAGTTATTTGTATTAAAAGTATGCATTTTTAAGGAGTTATGTTTGCATAGTTGGTTGTGGCCTTAAATTTGGATTCCGACCTTGAGAGTATCTCTATAAAATAAATTAACTTCACGAGTTAGTACTGGGCTTGGGCCAGTTCTGGCCAATTTGACCAGCGGACCGGAGTTTGAGATGCAAGGGACCAGCTCCAACCCTCCATGGCAGGGACAACACCAGCCCGTGACCTTCTTGAGTTAAGACAGTGTACATGCCTCCATTAAAGGGCTATCATGAGGTGGTTCATTGCCTGGGGTCAGCCCACTTGCCAGGTATAGCCACAACCTCACCGCTGCACCTCATTGGAGAAACCTAAAGCTGGTTTCAAAATTCCAATAAGCTTGATAAGGTTATCAAAAAGGTACATCATATGGATTATGAACTACAACTCCTTTCAAGCTCAAGGATACACCAAAGGTTCCTGTTTCTTAACTAGGAAGGTGGCTTCAGATCCTTTCCATCAACCCCCATTGGTTGCTGCACATGGTCTGCTTTGACGTAATCAGCAGCCATGATAGATAGGAGAATAGTTCAAAGAAGAAAATCAGTTTCGACAACAAGTTTTGAGCACAATAGGAAAATCTGGCAAGACGTTGGGTTTATTGGATCCAAATTCCTGATTCCGAAATACAAGGGACAAGCATTGTGATAGGTGGGATGGGGTTATACCATGTGAAAGTTCTACTTTAAGCTCCCATGGTTGACCTAAACATTAGAACTAGTTTAATACTCCCTCCATCTCTATTTACTTGTCATATATTTCCTAATTTGATTTCTACTTTTACTAGCCATTTTTGACAAATCAAGGCAGGATAATTTTTTCCTATTATATCATCAATTTATTAACATTGAGTTAATATCTTTGAAAATGTAGTGAATAAATATGTTTGGAACCCTATCAATTAATATGGGTGTAATTGTAAACTCACTATGCCAATCATTGTTTTCTTAATAGGTGTGTCAAGTCAAAATTTGACAAGTAAATCACAGAGAGAGTAGTAAAAATTTGTGCTACCTTTCATGAATTCCCCCAAGATCAGTTAGTTACAACTTACAACCAGCTACCTGAGTGATATCACTTCCATATGAGCTCATTGTATTTCCTAAAGATGCACTTGTTCGCAAATGATCATGAATGAAGGAACTTGTTACTCTAATCCTTTCAGATCTTTCCTTTTTTCACGCTGTTTTTTCCTTCTTCATTTGATTGCTTTAATAAATGCAACATGATACTTATTGAGGCCAGGGATGAATACATAGTCAATTACTTCTTTTTTTTTTAAATGAATGGCCTTCCTGAGTAAGAGTGGATCACTGAACAAAAGCACCAACAGGGAGAAACAAGTTACTAGGACCCACCTGTGAATTCACAAAACTCAAACCTATTATACAACGGACATTAGATAATCCATCCAAAAGGAGGCTATTAAGGATTTTGTGGATAGATTAGTGGCAGTCAAATTGTATAGGGCAGCTCAGAGGAGTTGGAGTTCTCTTTAGAAATCCATGTACATCTAGAGATCTGTCGGGGGCTTAAATCTTTTAACACCCTCGCTCTTGGATGTTTTATTTTGCTTGTTAATGGTATTTTACACTGATTACCAAAAAAAAAAAACATCAAGACAGTAATAAAAAGCAAATTCAATTATCAGTCTAAGAAAAGTGAGTATAACGAAATTACAAAAACCTTGGGATGCGAAGAACTGACTACTGGAAATCCCTTAACTGCAGTAGGCAAGACACCACCCGAAGCCGCAGGAACAGCAGAATTGACAATCGGAGACGACCCAAGAAGAGCGTGTTGCAAATGAGTGGGTCTAACACCCGCAGAGTGACCCGAACCCGGATCCATATGATTCATCCCAAAAGGTGGTCGAGACCCGGGGTGGCTAACAACTGGCCGATTGGGGTAATTACTGGGTTTAGGCAAAAACCCGCGGCCGGACGAAGCAACTGGATAGAGAATACTGTGAAGATGAGATTGTGAGTCGGGATTAGGAGGTTTTAGGACTACCTGAGAGTAATTGAGATTGGAGGAAGGCGGTATACGTTGGGTAGAGAGGTAGTGAGAAGATTGGAGGGAAAAAGAGGGGTGAGGTTGAGGGGTTGGTGGTCTTATAGGGTTAGAGAAAAGTGGTCTTGTGGTGCTAGCGGTTGTTATAGCTGCATCGGTTGTGGTGGTAGCGGCGGTGGTGGTGGGCGGAGGATCCGGCGGAGCTGGTGGGGTAGAAAGTGCCATGGTTCGGTGTTGGCGGGGAAAAAATTTGGGTATTATTATTAGGGGGGATAAAGAGATTACTAATATTTGATTTTGAATTGAGTGTCTTTATCTCTTTGAAATTTGGCAACGGTGCGAAAAAAAGCTACACTTGTAACTTTGAGAGAAGTACGGCGTCGTTTGTATGAGTCATCTTGTTGCATTTTGCACATCAAGTCCCTTGTGATCTTTGTGGAAGAATCCTTCTTTTTTTTTTTTTTTTCTTTTGGCGGAATGATATGAGAGATCCTTATATTTGGTTTCATTTGTCATATAGATCCTTTTACTCAGGACTTTGCCAACTGAACCCTCGTACCCGCTGAAACGTAATATTTTAAACACTTTTTTTACCTGAAAATGGTGCCTAACTTACAAACGAGCACACGTAAATTTTCACGTCATTTAAGAATTCCACATAGAAAATGACATGTTAAAACTTATTTCCACATAGCAATAAACATTTATTTTCTCTTTCAAAAGTTTTTTCACCTTGTTCTTCCAACTTTCAAGGTTCTAAATCAAACTCAAGATCCATAATCTTTCTTCATTATACAAACTTATTCCTAAGTTGAGTTTTGAATTTAGTAGGTGGGTTATAAACCTTGAAATACAAACCCAACAAATAAAAATAATGTTTGAATTAATGATGATTTGTATTAATTACTTTAAGATTGATTCTTATATTTTGTTTGGTTTTGATCTATCTATATCTATACTATATTAAAAGTGTGACATATCACATTGATTAATTTTTTCATGTGTCGTATTGTATTTATCTATTTAAATCATTTATTCTCTAATAACGTGATTTTAGTTTATTTTGCAGCGTTCATGACATATCATGAGTTCTAACTTTTCGGAGAAAATAGAGAAAATTTTGACGGTGACAATCGATGATTTGTCTTGTTGGTGAGTAATGCATTAACTTTTTACATTAAATTTGGATTAATGATA
>JBCEWC010002704.1:0-13467 GCA_038996855.1 Solanum aculeatissimum
AACCCTAACCGGAAGGACAAGTGAATTTGGTAACAACCTTGGTACCCTCAGAAAGAGCATGCTTAACAAGCTCACCAGGAAGGACCAAACGAACAACAGTTTGAATCTCCCTTGAAGTGATTGTAGGCTTCTTGTTGTACCTAGCAAGTTTGGAAGACTCCTGAGCAAGCTTCTCAAAGATATCATTGATAAAGCTATTCGTGATACCCATAGTTTTGCTTGAGATCCCAACGTCGGGATGAACTTGCTTCAGCACCTTGAAGATGTAGACCTTGTAGGTCTCCAGCGACTTCCTTGCCTTCTTCTTCTTCTTATCTCCAGCAGCAACAGTGTCATTCGGGAGCTTCTCCCCGACCTTGGCTTTCTCGGCGATGGGGGCCTTCTCAGCGGTGGGCTTCTTGTCTGTCTTTGCAGTCCATTTTTGAAGAGAGTTTTTTTGGAAAATTTAGGGGAAAATCAATTGAGTTTGTGTGGAATGAAGGGGAGTGAGTGGTTTCTTATATAGGAAATGGGCTATATTTTTATTGGTTAATTTTGGATGACGTGGATCATGATTTTTAGCCGTTGATGTTTGGTCTCCTTTGACCGATCAACGTCTGAGATGAAGGAAGAAGTGGATTAAACTGGATCCTGCCTGTATTCTGTTTCTCCCATCTATTTATTTCTCATAAAACTCCGTAAATTTTTAATTTTTTACTTTAGACGCCCATTATAATAATATCATGGATAAAAAGGATATTTTATTAATTTACCCTTTAATTATTTTTTTACTAGTAGAGTGGTGCCCGTGCAAGGCACGTGCAAAGTTTTTCCCTCAAATGTAAATAAAGGAGACTTTATTAGATAAAATATTAACATAAACTATTTTGTGGTAATGTCATATACGCTTCAATCTCAAGCAAGATGGAATCGGTAATATGAAAAGTAATAAGTAAGTTCTCTATATTGTCGAAATGACTAACTTCATCAATGTTAGCTGAAAATGAGAAGATATAATATTTAATATACAAAATGCATACCCAACCCAGATTGTACAAGTTTATCAAATGAGAAGACCCTCACTCCTAGATAAATACATGTATACAAGATGAATGAGGGAGTATATACTCGGTAAACATTAACTATATTTACCTTATTATATTTTAATCCTTTGCTATTTTCGGAAGTTCCTTTTTTTATTTTTTATTTATTACAATATTTTATTATTCTCAACTGAAAATCCAAGAGCATATAAAACAAGAGTCATATTATTCTTTGCACTCTTAAATTTTCACTAAATAATTTGACCTCTTCTTTATATATTCTTGACAAATCTCAAAGCATTCAACTTATAAATGAAAAATTGTACGTAATTTTCATTTCAAAAGCTTCAATACATTGAACAAAAAAAATTAAACTTACCAATTTTTATATATATACTAGATTGTGGGTTCCCGATATTTATCTATTTATGTTCGATATAAAATGCTGCTGAAATGAAAATTTAAAGTGTGAAACCTATAGCTATTAGGTTATTGGAAGTCATTTGATTCTTCAAAATTGGCTATATAAGTATTCTATCGTCAGAGTCATTTGGTTCTTCGAAGTTATCATTATAATCTTGTAATGTCGTGCGTGACAAAATACATGTTTACAATGTCAATTGACAATGTCGTAGGCTATCATTTAATTATAATTCACAAAGAAAATTGTCAAAAGGACTAACCAACTTCAACAGAAGAAGACCTTTTAAATAAAACACAAGAATTCTTCACAAGTGTAACGATTGAACGAAAGAAGCACACAACAACGAGTGACCAACGCAAGTATTTTGGCACCATTTTTTTTATTTTATTTGTACCAGGTGTCCGAGTCTCTTAGAGCTTCGACTAATTTCGAGGATGCACGGACCCTCGACAAGGAGTTTCCTGCAAGTGCAACACGATTAATTCATGTTTTACCCAATCCGATGACCCTACAAAAATAATTTGCACCCAATGAATTTTGAACTTAAGACCTTGAAAGGGATCAAACCCCAAGACTCAAGTTTATTACCATCAGACCAACCCTTGAGAGGTCGGTACCTTGTTTTGTTAATTATTTTTGAATTTTGCTTATACTCTTGTATATCATATTCACCCAAATAATTTAACCATGTAATTCATTTTCAAAATTTTAATCTACTCAATCTATCAAATATTAGATTATTAATTACCAACAAATAGGTACACAAATAAAGTAAAAATCACAAAACTCATTAAATATTCAAAATAATGGATAAACATGCAAAGTTGAAACTGCTAATCATATCAAAATGAAGATCCAAAATAGGTAAAAAAAAAAAACTATGGATGAGAGGGAAAAAAAGAATATTTGAAAATTAAATATCTGAATTTTTTTTATAAAAAAGGTTGAAAGATGCAATTAAAAATGTAAGTTGAAAGAGAATAATAAAAAGTTTAAAGAGAATTAAAAAATAAAAAAATAAAAGAGTTTTAAAGCCACACCAAGACGTGGCTGCTTCGTGTTTCTAATTGACACGTAAATTTGCATGCATGAGAATTAGAATTAGAATTAGCTTGAATTGTCATAATTATCCCTAAACATTAATTAAATGACAAAAAATAGACAATGTTGATACCCCTTCTAAAACTCACTTTTTAACAATAGTAAAAATAAAATTTAAAAAAATACCAAAAATAAACCAATTTTACTCACTTAAAAAATTACTTAAATTGCAATGATTCTGATTCTAATTTTGGTTAATCCATCAATGTGCCCATTTCACATAAATAAAGTATTCTTATATATATATTCTCAAAGATTTCATTTTAGTTTTATTAAACAAATAAGTTAATTAAATTATTATATACCTAATAACATTTAACAAAAGACAAATTATCCCCCAAAATATTTGTATCAATAACATCTTAATTAACATGACTTAATTAAAACAAAAAAAAAGCATAATTTTTTTGAAAATAAAATAAGAAATGACTGAAAATGGCAAATCATGTTTTCCTTTGTATTATTTTTTCACAGGGGGAAAACCATTACAATTGCAGAAATCATAACAGTAAACTTTTCTTCTTTACATGAAGAAACCCTAATCGGAAGGACTGGTGAATCTGGTAACAGCCTTGGCACCCTCAGTAAGAGCATGCTTAGCCAGCTCACCAGGAAGGACCAAACGAACAGCAGTTTGAATCTCCCTTGAAGTGATTGTAAGCTTCTTATTGTACCTAGCAACTTTGGAAGCCTCCTGAGCAAGCTTCTCAAAGATATCATTGATAAAACTATTCATGATACCCATAGCTTTGCTTGAGATCCCAACATCGGGATGAACCTGCTTCAGCACCTTGAATATGTAGATCTTGTAGGTTTCCACCGACTTCCTAGAGGCCTTCTTCTTCTTCTTGTCTCCTGCAACAGTAGGGTCATTCGGGAGCTTCTTCCCGGCCTTGGCTTTCTCGGCGATGGGGGCCTTCTCAACGGCGGGCTTCTTGTCTGTCTTTGCTTCCATTTTTTAAGAGAGTTTTTTGGGAAATTTAGGGGAAAATCAATTGAGTTTGTGTGGAATGAAGGGGAGTGAGTGGTTTCTTATATAGGAAATGAGTTAGATTTTTATTGGTTAATTTTGGATGATGCGGATCGTGATTTTTAGTCGTTCGATGTTTGGTCTCCTTTGACCGATCAACGACTGAGATGAAGGAAGAAGAGGTGGATGGCTAGATTTTTATTGGTTAATTTTGGATGACGCGGATCGTGATTTTTAGCCGTTCGATGTTTGGTCTCCTTTGACCGATCAATGGTTGAGATGAAGGAAGAAGAGGTGGATCCTACCTGTATTCTATTTCTCTTATCTCTATATTTTTCATAAAACTCCTTAATTTTCAGTTTTTTCCTTTAGATGCCCATTATAATATCATAGATAAAAAAGGCATTTTATTAGTTTATCCTTTAATTATTTTTTTTTACAACTCCTCATATGCTACTGAGATGATCCAATTTAGATGGATCCATAAGTTCAGCTTCATCTCTTAACCTGGGAAGACATTGGATAACTCTAACAACATGAGCAAGACGTTGTATCATCATGATGCTCATAGTGATGGTTATCCTTAGAGAAACTCCCCAAGTTACAGTATATATATTATTTTCAAAATTATTGTGTTTGTCAATAATTAAATTGAGAATCCTATTTATATAAATATTTAATAGCCGCACAAAATATATAAATTGTGGCCTGAATAGCCACTCAAACTGTAATTACTCTATCCGTCCATTTTCACTTGTCTCTTACTAACTTAGCACATGCATTAAAAAATAGTAAATGATATGGATAATTTTACTAAATCACACTTTAAATATAACAAATACAATGTCTTGAAAAAACATAATAAAAAATGATAGTAATTCATGATAAGAGTAAATTAGAATTAAATGTAAATTTATCTTTTGATTTCATAAAGTAAACAAGTATTATTAGACATCTCAAAATAATATAGAAAAAATTAAAGTAAAGATAAATAAGGGAGTATATACTCGGTAAAAATTAACTATATTTACCTCATTATATTTTAATCCTTTGTTGTTTTCGAAAGTTCCTCTTTTTTTATTCATTTATTACAATATTACAATAAAACTTACCAATTTATATATATATACTAGATTGTGGGTGCCCGTGCGCGGATGAGGTCAATATTTATCTATTTATATTTGTATAAAATGCTGCTAAAATAAAATTTTAAAATTATGAAAACTTATTTGTTTATTGATAATAACATGTTAAACTATTAATATTAACATTGATGATTGCACTATGTATATATGTGAAATAGCAACACAACCAGCTATTATGTCATTGGAAGTAATTTTTGATTCTTCAAAATTGGCTATATGACTACTCTATCATCAGAGTCATTTGATTTTTCGAAGTTATCATTATAATCGTGTAATATCATACTTGACAAAATAAATGTTGACAATGTCATTGACAGTGTCGTAGACAGTCATTTAGTTATAAATTTTACAGTTACTATTATAATCTTTTGGCACCATGCTTGATAGAAACCTATAGGGACATTAAGGATGAGTTGCTTGTTAATTAATCTACTCGATCTATCTATTTCTAATTATTAATTACCAACAAATAGGTACACAAATAAAGTAAAAATTACAAAATTCATCAGATATCCAAAATAATAGATAAACATGCAAAGTTGAAACTGCTAAATGTAAGTCAAAAAGAATAATAAAATGTTTAAAGAGAATTAAAAAATTAAAAAGAATTTTAAAGTCACATCAACACATGGCTCGACATGAAAGAATTGCAATTTGTGCTTCTAATTGACACGTAAATTTGCATGCATGAATTAGAATTAGCTTGAATTGTCATAATTACCTCGAAACATTAATTAAATGACAAAAAAATAGACATATTGACAATTCTTCTAAGACACACTTTTTAATAATAGTAAAATACAATTAAAAATTTACCAAAAATAACTCATTTGTTTGGATTGGATTGAATATTTATTTAGAATTTATATTGTTTTTTTTAAGGAAAATCAAATTAAAATTTTTCTTTTTTAACCAAAAAAAAAGAAGCATAATTTTTTTGAAAATAAAAAAAGAAAGGACTGAAAATGGTTGTCACGATCCAAAATGAGGTCATGACTAAAATGTCATTTAAGTCCAAACTCAACAATAAAAGTGCACTAGAAGGAGAATAATTTAATAGATAAATAGTCACCCACTTAAAAATATATCCCAAAACCTGGTGTCACGAGTGTAAAGAGCATCTAACATAAAAACTAGTGAAATCAGTACATCTCAGTCTTTGAATAGAAATAAAGACTACACAACTAAGATAGAATCTAATGACAATTTGAAGCCTTGAATCTCAGCACTAGATCTGGATAATCAACTGCTTGAACGGATCAACCACCACGTGGAAATCCCTGTCTAAAATTTATGGGGGGAGAACGAAGTATAGGTGAGTACGCGTAAATGTACCCAGCAGGTTTAACCGACTGAGAATTAAAAATTGAATAAACTATGAAATAATCTAAGAATGTTTCCACCTGCAACAAGAAAATCAGTCTGGCATCAGTGCCGCCAATTTATATAGAATGACGAGAATAAATTAAACATATAATCTTAAATAAGTCAATCCAAAGCAACCACAAGTAGTATAATGAGATGGTATGCAATGCAATGCAATGCAAGGTGGTATCAAGACCGTCGCACAGCCTGTCGTATACACCCCCGTCGAGCTAAGGCTCCATAGACTAAGGGGACCCATGGGGACCTCACAGGCTATATACCTCAATCACAACATATCAACTACCTTACTACCTAGCTCGTGGTCAAGGACCCATGATAAGAATCACAATGTATCAACTACCTTGCCACCTAGCTTATGGGTCAAGGGCTCATGATAAGAATCACAATATATCAACTACCCTTCCACCTAACTTGTGGTCAAAGACTCATGATAAAAATCACAATATATCAACTACCCTGCCACCTAACTCGTTGTCAAGGACTCATGATAAAAATCACAGTGTATCAGCCGCCTTGCCACCTAACTCGTGGTCAAGGGTTTTAAAAATAGTTTCACAATCCACCATTACTCAATATGTCATGACATGTAGTATGAAGATGCATGCAATCAAGACGCAATTATGGAAGCAATATTTCTCTCAATAAGCACAACAAATGTCAAAGTTCTCAAAGTTTAGCAATTATAATATTCACTTTTTTTATACGTATTGGGATACAATTCTCTTTAAAATACTACTCCACATTTTAATAATTTTTTTCCTCAAGTAACTCATGATCCTCAATATCATATCACAATTATCTTCCTTTTTTTCAACATGTCATATTCACGATATTCTTAATTTAGGATTCACATGCTCTCAAGCAAACACATTGACAATTAAAGCCCTCACACAAGCATCACGACAAATTCCATGGATAATAACAGATATAATACATGAAGTTAGGGAGTGTATGCAAAAGAAGATATACAGTTTTCAACATATATTAAGGGAAGGGAATCAACTGGCAGATTTTTTAGCAAATAGAGCAATTGATAGAGGAAGTGTCAGGTTCATAGGATTCAGCAGCATGGACAGGGAGGCAAGACGGATTACAAACAGTGATAAGTTACAGAGTCCACATTTAAGAGTATCACCAAAGAAGAGATAAGGGGAGGGGAGAAGATAGCCAAGTTTTGTCTATACAAGATTTTTACACGGGCGAATTCGACCCCAAAAGAAAAGACAAGTTATCTAACCCTATGCACAGTCAGCCAACAAAAATGGACTCAGCAAAATGAGTTGGTGCACCTGAAGGAACTCCATTGCTATTTAGTATGGTGGTATGAAGCTACCCATGCACTCCATCACGTCACCACCTGCGCAACAGACAACTCAGAAATCGGGAAGAAGAAAAAAAAAGACAGGAAAGGAGACGAACCAGATAATGGAACCCAAGCATATGCAGATATCCAGCAACAAAAAGACACGTAGCAGCCCACAATACTGGAGAACACAACTGCAAACAAGAGAGGAGAAGAAACAGTGATCAAAATGAAAGAAGAGAAAACACAGCTCGAATACTTACTCTTGATAGCTGAACAAGTCAAATCCGGAAGGAAGAAAAAGGTCTTGATATTGCATACCCACAGAAGCAAGGAGAAGAAGGTGAGGTTCACCCAAGGAGGAAACATCAGAGGAGAGCAAAAGGCGGTCAATAGAAAAGGAGAGAAAAAGGCGGAAAGGGGAAGAAGAACGACGAAAAATGGAAGACGAAATAGGAAACCCTACACAATTTATTCATGTTTTTATAGATTAGGTGTTGGGCCTGACCTGGGTTTGGGCCAGGCCTTTGTTTTGTTGAACAATAATTGGGCTTGCCCAATTCGTTTTGTAGTTTTTGGGTTTTATTAATAAAAGCATAATTAATTAACAAAAAAAACCTCACACAAACATCACAATAAGAACTTCTAACCTAACACATGATACGATCTCATCCCATAGATTATAACATAAGAATATTCAATAACTCAATTCCAATCTCAAAGAAGGATAGTCAAACCTACCTCAATGTCGGAACCACACTCGAACACTTCTACCAAATGGAAAAATCTTGAATTTAACTCCCAAAACGATAATTCTCTATCAAGAATGAAATATACACATCACAAGGATTCCAATGACACCCATATTACTATATTTATTTTCGGCTAAAGAATCGGGTCAAAAAGTCACCCCGAGCGTTCGAATTCGAATCTGAATTTTTTTTTCAAAATATATTTACCCATAAAAAAATAAACTTGTACGTCAAATTTCAACTAAAACGGATCGCTACTCGACCCCTTAATCAAAGTTTTATTCTAAGAATTCTAGGGCTATATTTTCATAAATTGTACGCGTTTCTACCCTAAAAATCTATTCATAATCTCATGAAAACTTAATAGAAAGGACGAGGATAATTACCTTGATATTTTGGGACAAAAATCACAATTTTTATCTTTCTTTTTTCCTTTATTTTTCTTTCCCGCATTTCATTTCTTCTTCGTTCTTTGTCGTCGTTGTTCGTTCTCTTTTTTTCCGATTCTGATAGTTCTTGTTCTTTTTTCTTGTTATCATCCCTTTCTTTTTATTATGATTGTTAATTATTATTATTATTTTTTATTATTTTCTTTTACTTTATTTATTTATTTAGTACTAAAATTGATAAATCCTCTTAACCTATTTCTAATAAATATAGGATAA
This sequence comes from Solanum aculeatissimum, assembly GCA_038996855.1. Classification (NCBI taxonomy): domain Eukaryota; kingdom Viridiplantae; phylum Streptophyta; class Magnoliopsida; order Solanales; family Solanaceae; genus Solanum; species Solanum aculeatissimum. The sequence continues at coordinate 8,769 of JBCEWC010002704.1, forward strand.
GTAGTATAAGGTATTAACTAAATTATTACTTTGGTCCACCAACTAATTTAATTATATAAATTACTCTTCAACTTAATAACAAAAATTTTCGAATAGTCCAAAATTTTGGATTTAAATTTACGAAAAGATTTTTTTATGAAAAAGTGTGAACTTATTCTCAAATGACCAACGGGTCATTACAATGACAAATCATGTTTTCCTTTGTATTATTTTTTCACAGGGAAAAACCGTTACAATTGCAGAAACTATAACAATCAACTTTTCTTCTTTACCTGAAGAAACCCTAACCGGAAGGACAAGTGAATTTGGTAACAACCTTGGTACCCTCAGAAAGAGCATGCTTAGCAAGCTCACCAGGAAGGACCAAACGAACATCAGTTTGAATCTCCCTTAAAGTGATGGTAGGCTTCTTTTTGTACCTAGCAAGTTTGGAAGACTCCTGAGAAAGCTTCTCAAAGATATCATTGATAAAGCTATTAATATGCCCATAGCTTTGCTTTAGATCCCAACGTCGAGATGAACCTGCTTCAACACCTTGAAGATGTATATCTTGTAGGTCACCACCGGCTTCTTTGCCTTCTTCTTCTTCTTGTCTCCAGCAGCAGCAGGGTCCTTTGGGATCTTCTTCTGGCCTTGGTTTTCTCAGCGATGGGGGCCTTCTCAACGGCGAGCTTCTTGTCCATCTTTGCTGCCATCTTTGAAGAGAGTATTTCAGAATTTTAGGGGAAAATCAAATTGAGTTTGTGTGGAATGAAGGGGAGTGAGTTGTTTGTTATATAGGAAATGGGCTAGATTTTTATTGGTTAATGTTGGATGATGCGGATCGTGAATTTTAGTCGTTCGATGTTTGGTCTGCTTTGACCGATCAACGACTGAGATGAAGGAAGAAGTGGATTAAACTGGATCCTGCCTGTATTTTGTTTCTCTTATCTCTTTATTTCTCATAAACCCCGTAAATTTTCAATTTTTTTTCCTTTAGAGCCCATTATAATATCATGGATAAAAAATACATTTTATTAATTTACTCTTTAATTATTTTTTTACTTGTAGAGTGGTGTCTGTGCAAGGCACGGACGAAGTTTTTCCCTCAAATGTAAATAAAGGAGGTTTTATTAGATCAAAAATTAACATAAACTATTTTGTGGTAATTTCATATATGCTTCAATCCCAAACAAGATGGAAACGGTTATATGAAAAGTAATAAGCAAGTTCTCTATATTGTAGAAATGAATAACTTCATCAATGTTAGCTAACATTGAAAATGAGAAGATACAATATTTAATATACAAAATGCATACCCAGTCCAGATTGTACAAGTTTATCAGATGAGAAGACCCTCACTCCTAGATAAATACATAAACTGAACAAAAAGAATAAAACTTACCAATTTATATATATATATATATATATATATATATTAGATTGTGGTTACCCGTGCACACAAGGGGCCAATATTTATCTATTTATATTTTGTATAAAATGCTGCTGAAATGAAAATTTAAAGTTGTGAAAACTTATTTATTAGATTTATAATAACATGTTAAACTATTAATATTAACATTGATGATTGCACTATTTATATATGTGAAATAGCAACACAACCAGTTGTAATGTCATTGGAAGTTATTTGATTCTTCAATATTGGCTATATGACTATTCTATCGTCAGAGTCATTTGGTTCTTCAAAGTTATCATTATAACTGTGTGATGTCGTGAGTGATAAAATACATTATAGTCATTTGACGTTGTGCTTGATAGAAACCTATAGGGACATTAAGGATGGGTTGCTTGTTAATTAAAGTAGAAGTGTTTAAGAATGTAGAGAGTATAGTAGCAGTAGAGTTGTATTAGGTGTGCGTTGTACCATGTAAGGCATCAGTCATGTCGTATATATTCTTAAAAGAAAGTAGTTTGAGGTCGTTTTTATTTCATAAAAACCCCTTGAAAAAATCAAATGATAAAATAAGTTGTTACACAAATTGGGAGTCAATGTTTTACACAAAGATGAGTTATTTGAATTTGAATTTTGATTATACTCTAGTATACCATATTCACCCAAATACTTTAACCATGTAATTCATCTTCAAAATTTTAATCTACTCAATCTATCAATTTCTGATTATTAATTACCAACAAATGGGTGCACAAATAAAGTAAAATCACAAAACTCATCAGATATTCAAAATAATAGATAAACATGCAAAGTTGAAACTGCTAATCAATCATATCAAAATGAAGATCCAAAACAGGTAAAAAAATATACTTTTTTTGAAAATAAAAAAAAAAAGGACTGAAAATGGCAAATCATGGGAAAACTATTATAATTGCAGAAACTATAACAATCAACTTTTCTTCTTTATATGAAAAATCCTAATCGGAAGGACTGGTGAATTTGGTAACAGCCTTGACACCCTCAGAAACAGCATGCTTAGTCAGCTCACCAGTAAGGATCAAACGAACAGCAGTTTGAATCTCCCTTGAAGTGATGGTAGGCTTCTTGTTGTACCTAGCAAGTTTGGAAGACTCATGAGCAAGCTTCTCAAAGATATCATTGATAAAACTATTCATGATACCCATAGCTTTGCTTGAGATCCCAATGTCCGGATGAACTTGCTTCAGCACCTTGAAGATGTAGATCTTGTAGGTCTCCACCGGCTTCTTTGCCTTCTTCTTCTTGTCTCCAGCAGCAACAGGGTCCTTTGGGAGCTTCTTCCCGACCTTAGCTTTCTCAGCGATGGGGGCCTTCTTAGCGGCGAGCTTCTTGTCCATCTTTGCTACCATCTTTGGAGAGAGTATTTCGAAAATTTAGGGGAAAATCAATTGAGTTTGTGTGGGATGAAGGGGAGTTAGTGGTTTCTTATATAGAAAATGGGCTAGATTTTTATTGGTTAATTTTGGATGACGCGGATCTTGAATTTTAGCCGTTCGATGTTTGGTCTACTTTGACCAATCAACGACTGAGATGAAGGAAGAAGTGGATTAAATTGGATCCTACCTGTATTTTGTTTCCTTATCTCTATATTTTTCATAAAGCCCCGTAATTTTAAGTTTTTTCCTTTAACGTCCATTATAATATCATGGATAAAAAAGGTATTTTATTAATTAACCCTTTAATTTTTTTTATACACACTTTATTTATATGTGCTTTAAATATCTTGAATTCGTCATCTAGAGTAGTGAGGACATCGACGATGGTGTTACGTATCATACTATGGCAGTAGGGATGAAATAGAAGCTTGTTTTTGGAGTATTATGTGATAACACCTTTTTTATATGCAATAAAGTGTTGGTCAATCAAAAACTCACATATTCAAAAGATGATTGTTATATAGATGAAGATATTGAGATAAATGTGTCAGCATACTAGAAGGAACAAAATCAGGAATGAGGTTATTAGGAGAAGGTGGTAGCGGCTTGTATGGCTGACAAGATAAAATAAGTCAGACTGAAATGGTTTAGACATGTGCAGAGGGTTGTGTATCAACGTCTCAATTAGGAGATGAGAGATGTTGGATCTTAGAATTACGTAAAAGAATAGGGGTAGACCCCTTTACGTATATACAACAATGTTATATTCATTATGATTATATGCTCTTTCTAAAATTACCCATATAACAATCATATTTGAATATTAATTTGTAATATACTTAAAAATTATATATGTATAATAATAATACCTTATTAAGATAACTATGAAACTTTCAGACAAACACGCTGTGACCAGGGAGAGATTCGACAGTAATAGGTTAGATACAATAAAAATGTACATTGTACATTTTGCCTAGATAATTTGGTAGTGCCTAACTATGCTGAAAATTAGAAATCATTTATTTTTAAATAGATAATAATAAAAAAGATAATAAATTGCATTTACACTTTCCAAAAATAAGCTTTTAAAGTGTGAATATTTCAAAGTTATATTTTCACACAATAATAATTACCACACTTACCTAAATATCTCAAAAAATTTAAATTAATTTATAATAATAATTAAATATTTATATATATTTTTTAATACATATATAAAGTATCTTATACCTAAAGCTTTGAAATCACTCATCATAATAGATAAACTTGAAATCTATAAAAAGAAAGATGATCAATGTTAGATTTTTTTTCCTTAAATAAATTTTACATGGCATAAAAAAATTAATCAATAAATTTAAAATATTAGATACTATTAAATTACATTTTCCATAATGAGGAAAAAAGTAAATGATACATTAAATTTTTTACTAGGCAAGGGGAATTAGGAGAAGGACCAAAGTACAAAGATCTATCATAGTTGGTAGGATTTTAGGTACTTTTAAACAAAATAATTTTCAAGCTCTTTTATAATATTAGAGTAAATTTAAAATGTTTTTTTTAATAATGAATACTTTGATATAATTTCTTAGTTACAATCAATAATAATTTTTCTTATTTTAAAATATCAAAAATTAAATTAACCTAATTTAATTTTGACCAACATTTTAAGATTTAATTTTTAAAGTCAAATTATGAATACTTTGACGAATATTTTAAGATATAATTTTTTAGTTATAATCAATAATACTTTTTCTTATTTTAAAATATCAAATTAACTTAATCTAATTTGATTTGATAAACATTTTAAAATTTAGTTTTTTACTTACAATCAATAATAATTTTTCTTATTTTAAAATATCAAATTAGCTTAACCTAGTTTAATTTGACCAAC
>JBCEWC010002704.1:13567-33128 GCA_038996855.1 Solanum aculeatissimum
AATACTTTTTCTCATCTGAAAATATTAAATTAACATAATCTAATTTAATTTGACCAATATTTTAAGATATTTTTTTTTAGTTACAATCAATAATATTTTTTCTTATTTTAAAATATTAAATTAACTTAATTTAATTTGACCAATATTTTAAGATATAATTTTTAGAGTCAAATTATGAATACTTTGACCAATATTTTAGGATATATTCTTAAGTTACAATCAATAATACTTTTTCTTATTTTAAAATATCAAATTAACTTAATCTAATTTAATTTGACCAACATTTTAAGATATAATTTTTTTAGTTACAATCAATAATAATTTTTCTTATTTTAAAATATCAAATTAATTTGACCTAATTTAATTTGATTAATATTTTAAGATGTAATTTTTAGAGTCAAAATATGAATACTTTAATCAATATTTTAAGATATAATTATTTAATTACAATTAATAATATTTTTTTTATTTTAAAAATATTAAATTAATTTAATCTAATTCTAACCTTAAAAATTAAAATTTGGAAAAGAAATAATTCTTCTTCATCCCATTCCCCCCTTCACTTCTTCTACAGCACATGCTGCTTCAACACTCTTTCCATTTCCTCTTCTTCTTCTTCTTCGCAGATCACATTTCTCTCCTCTCTCAGCCATTGCAATTGCTTTGATTCGCTTTTGATTTCTCTCTCTACGTATCTCTATTCGCTACGCAGAAACGCTGTTTTAACACACACCGAAAATGGCAATGGAAGGAGCTGAATCGAACTACAATTCATCTACTGAAAGTCAGCTGGAGCAATCTTCTCCTCGTAAATCTCCGCCTCCGCCTCCTCCTCCTCAAGGTTTTGTATACATCTCTCTCTTTAATGAATTTTCCATGTATTGTTGTTCTGTGAATATAAACTACCGCAGGATCTGATATCTGTTGTTGTTGATTTTTTGATATATTTTTTATTTGTGAGATTTCTGATAATGCTGTATTGGACCGGAAAAATCTTTGATCCGTTTCCGTTTAGAAACTAGAACAATGTGAAATTATAATTTATAGGCGTCGGATTGTCGTTTTAAACCCTAAGGATGGTGGACATTTGGTGATTTTTGAGGACTCTTTGTGAGTTAATGATAAAGTATTTGGTTTAATGAATGGCAAATGTGTGTGTGTAAATGCATGTGAAACTGATAATAGAAGAAATTTGATGTTTGTGAGGTGAGTTATTTGAAATGGAACTTCTGTATTTGCTATTTTGAACTAAATCTGAGCTTACAGCATCTTAGTTTTTTTTTTTAGTTTTCTGATAATGCGGTTTTAGAATCCTGCGGAAAATATTTGAGCTGTTTCCATTTTGGAATTCGAACAATGTGAAATTTCTAATGCGAGTAGGTTTTTGAGTTGATTACTATAGGTATGGTAATTTCTTTTTAAACCAGAAGGATGGTGGACATTTGTGTGATTTTGCGGACTCTGTGTGAGTTGATAATAAGATGTTTGGTTTTAAAAGGTTCAAAAATTTGATCTTTATTAGTTTATGAGTTTTCTACGCCTAGTTACTCTTTCTATAACATTTTATGGAAGTCTCGAGCACTTCATTTAAAAAAAAGAGAACATTATATGGAAGTCTGGAGCAAATTTTTTGGCATGTTGGAGTAGTTCACCCTGAAAGCAGCACCAATTCTCATAACATCTGAGGGACCACATCAGAAATTAAATGGATGCAAATTTTTCTTCAACATTTCCATTCTTATCCATATGGAGCAAAAAGAAATGTCTTTATCAAACTGAAGCTTTACTAATTACTGACTTGTCGAATGCTGTTTCTTTCTTATTCTATAACTTTGTAGATCACTAATGTGCATATACACTATGCTGATCATTGGTTGACTTAATCTCTGGCACTGTTATTTGGTTGTAATAACAAATCCCATATCAAGAGGTTTTTGTATTTGGCATTGGAAATATATCTCTTATGCTGTATTTGGCAGTTGAGATGATGCTCCAAATTTTTTTCTCATTATTTAGAGGGTTGGCCAGCAAAGCTACTCAGTATGATAAGATGGGCAATTATGCATAGCATAAACATTTTTTTTCTTTATTTTGTTCAAGAAGTTTGTTCATTTTGTTTTGCAATTATCGTTGAAAATCATTAACTCGGAATATCACCTTTTAAGGTCTTTTGCTGTGATGCTCAGCATAAGCCTGATGTTCCTCTTTTTTATGTTTGTCTTATTTCCAGACCATGAGGAGAAGGCAACTTATGTTAAATTCCTTCTGTCAAATGCTGAAGCTGGTTCAATTATTGGAAAAGGTGGTTCAACTATCACTGAGTTTCAGTCTCGTTCTGGGGCTAGAATTCAGTTGTCGCGCAACTATGAAGTTTTCCCTGGAACACCAGATAGAATTGTAATGGTATCTGGGTTTCTTGATGACATACTCAAGGCAGTCGATCTTATTCTCTGCAAATTGCTGGATGAGGTAATGTCACATCCAAATCCTGTTTCTTATACTTTTCTTGATATTTAGATTGAAGTACTATCTTCTTCCAATTCAGTTTTATGTTGAAGATGGTGGTGAAGTGGATCCACGCTCAAAATTTAGACTAGTTGTGCCCAACAGCTCTTGTGGTGGAATAATTGGGAAAGGAGGAGCCACAATAAAGTATGAATTGTACTCACCTTATGTTGTATAAGCATCACGTATATGTTTCTTACCCTACATTACCCGTACTGTTGAGAATGCTCTTGTTGAGTACTACAAATACAATTTGACTGAAATGATTGTTTTTTGTCAGGATTAAACTGAAATAATTGTTCTGTATGAGAATTAAAGAAATGCTTCATAGTCAGAATTATTCTACTCTTCCACATGGTTATTTGCTTGACAATGACTCGTGACATTATCAAGATTGCAACTGAATTTGCATCTTTATGTGCCCAAATACTCCTCCTTCATTAATTGTTGAAATGATGTTAATCCATTATACTTTGGTATTCTTTCTGTGGGAGCAAATCCTATGTATCAGTAATAAACCGGCACTATTTGGCTGGGTTGGAGCTTGAAAGATGGTAGACTAAGAAGAGAGGAAAGCTTAAAAAGTGAAAAAAGGAGGCTGTTAGCTATTTCAAAGAAAAGTATAGGGGGGCTGTTAAATTTGAGGAATTATGAAGTTCATCCATATAATCTCTTTCAGCTCCTTCTTACGATTGGCAGTACTGTAGTCATAATTAATTTTTGCTGTTTCAGCAGCATACTATCTGGTTTGCAAAGTCTGTATTGTTTGGTTCTCTTTCTTCTTCCTTTGGCAGGAAAGAAGTCTAAATGTTGAAGAACAATTTATTGCCATTTCCAAAAAGTTATTAGCGAGTAGAAACCCAAAAATTGTTCTCAAGTATACTGTGATAGCAACAGGCAGTGACCTCATCATAAGATTCTTTTTTTAAAGAAATAGTCCATATTTATTTCTTATCCTTTTCGTTTTCCAATTTTTATTTTTTTTTGCTTTCCTCCATTTCCTTTTTTCTACCTTTTTCTTCTTCTTGTTTTTCGTAGCTAGTGTGTCTTTTGGGACTTTTGGCTAAAATCAAGTGTTCTTCCAAGCTAGTGAAATACAAAGAGGGTGACGTGATGGATCTTATTTTTCTGTTTCATCTTTTAGAATACATCCTTTTGCAACTTTCTCGTCTTTGTCATTTATTGAATGAAGTAGATCATTTTGATCCAAAGAGGTGGCATTTCTTATGGAATAAGGCGTTAGGACCAAAATCTGCTGTCTTAAGTGTGATACTTGTTGCTATTTGTTTGGAAGGAAAAGTTAATTTTCACCTTATTCCATAACCATAAGGAGGTTTATCTCAGTAGTCCCAAATGTCAGGAGTATATATAATTATCCACCGAGTTTCAAACCGTGCGCCATTGGCCCTTGATGATTTCTAGGTTATAGAAAAAAGAATAAATATTTGGTGGTATTGTGAGTCAATAAATGTAGTTTGGGCGTCTATTTGCGGATTGTACTCCAAAATTAATTATAGAAGGGAATTGGAAAAACAATTTTCATGTAGAATGATATGGTTGGAGGTTTTTTTTACAGTTGAAGAAATATAGTATCGACTATGGGCAATTTTCTTGTTCAGGTCATTTATTGAAGATTCTCGAGCTGGCATAAAAATATCTCCTCAGGATCACAACTTCCCTGGACTGCATGATAGGTTAGTTACAGTGATTGGTACTCTAGAAGAGCAGATGCGTGCTATTGAATTGATGTTGTTCAAGTTAGCAGAAGATCCTCATTACATGCAGTCCATGAATTCACCATTTCACTATGCAGGTATGATTCAAATATACTAATTTGCAGTGCCTGATTTAACTGAGTAGCTCAGGATGGATGAGACCTGCTCCTGTGTCTTAATTTTCGTCTGTGCTTGTGCAAATGCTATTGTATTGCTTCCTAGAGATCTCAGTCTAAAATATACATATATGAGAATCAATGCATGAAGAGGACAACATTATCTGTTTCTTGGCCACACTGCTTTCTAAATATTGATAATCCAGTCTCTCTTGTAATGTTATATGCAGCTATCAAGACTCCCAGAATACTATTTAGGGATTATTTTAGTGGTTGACTTAATGGAGCATTATATAGGCTGATTGTCTCTGATATAGTTTTGAATTGGATTAACCGTAGTATTGCTTTCAGAATAGTGGGTTTAAGCAGCTACTGGGATGAAGTATCTCAAATTTGAGATGTTATTTTCTGCCCTTATTCTCAGTCATACTCTCATCTGGTTTTTGTATTTTGATCTGCCATCTCTTATTTTCTCAGCTGTATATGTTGGAATGAACTATGGACCACCAAACAGAGTTGGAGGAAGATATCCGAATAACCGACAGCAATACAAGGTCTATTCTCTTCCTACTAAGGACAATATATTATCTTCATCCCAAAAATAAAAAAATATATCTTGACATCACTAATGCTTATGTCTCTCTGCTAGCAACCCTGCTTATCCGTTTACTTTCTGCTGAGCTTGAAGCTGTTGACTGTATAGTATTATCCTGTTTCTAGATGCAGTTCTGCTTTATATATATATGCTTCTGTCATGATTCTTTTCTTCTTTACTCAGGTGGCACCACCGCAAGACGGGGACAATTCTGTGACTATTGGTGTTGCAGATGAGCATGTTGGACTAGTCCTTGGCCGGAATGGGAGGAACATAATAGAGATCAGTCAGGTGTGTGAATAAGTTGCAATATTCTCCCAGGTTTATATATATACTAAGTCTGCTTTTGCTGCAGCTTAGTGGTGCCAGAATAAAGATATCAGATAGGGGTGATTTCTTGTCCGGTACCACTGACAGGTATAACGTCCTGGCACTGTTGTTTCACTAGACAGATTGAACTACGAAAACATTGAGATTGCATTTATAAAGCTTTTTTGGCCTTTTGCAGGAAGGTAACTATAACTGGATCACAAAGAGCAATCTGCACAGCGGAGTCCATGATATCTCGGAAATTAGCAACTGTTGCTGAGAGGTGATGAGATGGACTTTGTATTTCTAACTATTTTTCTTGATGGATACTTGGAATTTCATATGCATATGGTGATTTTGGAACTGTGTTAACATTTCTAGAGGATGAATTTGTGAAATGCTGATCCACGGCTGGAGAGCACGTTCCATCTGAGGAAGGCAGCATAAATTAAGTACATTTAAGGGATGTTTGGAAGCAAAGCTCATGGGGATAATTATCGCGATAGATTCAATAGACTGAATATATACCGTTCTATACAGCCATAATTCTTCAATAGCTAGCATTCAATTGACAATTTTGAAGTTCTCTTATGGTCTGTTACATGCAAAATATTTGTTCCTTCCTATGTCTCGTAGAGGGGAATAGTTGAACGGGAGTAATATTTGTATTTATGTCTTTGAATTAGTGGCAAGATCTGCGTACATTCTACTTTCTGAGATATTGAACAAACATAATTTGGAAAGTTATTTGCATTAAGTAAACATACAAATATGGCATATATTAAAATTTGATTACATGCACAAACAAAGCAAAGTTTACTACCACATAAATAAAGGTAGTTAAACCATGCAATTTTATTCCATATCACAAATAATGCAAACACCAAATATATCAAATTTATGTATACATGAACTCTATTTTCATACTTCAAGGTTCATCACCTCCATATCCTCCACCATATCCTGATCCATACCCTGAGCCACTACCATAGCCTGAACCACTGCCATTGCTGCCGCCGCCGCCTCCACCACCACCGCCTCCGCCTCCACCACCACCTCCTCCTCCTCTTCCACCACCACTTCCATACCCGGAGCCACTTCCACTTCCATAACCCGAACCATATCCTGAACCATTATTTCCATTGCCACCACCTCCACCGCCACCTCCACCACGACCACCACCACCTCCGCCACCACCACCCTTACCTACTCCTTCACCTGACCCGTACCCTGATCCATATCCAGAACCACTACCCCTCCCTGAATTTCCTCCACCACCACCACCTCCGCTACCGCCTCCTCCACCACCTCCTCCACCACGTCCTAACACCTCATCACCCTCACCATATCCCGACCCTTCCCCCGAACCATAACCTGAACCATATCCCGAACCTGACCCGCCTAACCCTGACCCCCCTCCTCCTCCTCCACCACCACCTCTTCCACCACCACCACCGCCACCGGCGTTCACCGTCTTTCCTAATCTTGCACAAAAGGCAAGATCAACAAAGAGTAAAATCAACAATGCAGCTGCTATAAGCTTGGAATTATTATGAGCCATTCCTAGTATATATCTTTGTGCAATATTTGTATATGAAATATGTTACGTAACACTAAGCTTTAGCAGAAATGAAATGAAATGCTACTTATGATAGCTAGTGAGGAATGTGGTTACTTAGGAGTATGCTATTTATAGAACTTGCATGGCTTTCTAGTAGCTTCTTAACTATTCTGTCCATACATCTTTACTCGTCCAACATATTAAAAATAATTATTTTATGAACGTATTAAATGGACAAGTAAAAATAAACAAACGATAAGAGTAATATTTTAATGGAAGACTGAAGAAATATGAACGTGTTGACTTGGTATATTATAGTGGTGTTGGTGGTGGGCGGTAGTATATATTATCAAGACCAATTTATCATGCAAAATCATCCCATTATGACAAGTACAGTTTGCTCCCACTTTTGACTTAGAGGAATTTTAAAAAAGTTTAAATTTCTACACGATGTTTAAAAATATAAACAGTTTTATCACAATGTTCTATTGTATGCAATCTTATCGTACATTTCTACTGGAGGTCGTTTCTAAGGCTTGAACCTGTGACCAGATGGTCACATGGCAATAACTTTACTAGTTATTCTTGGTCACTATACTAAACATAGATGTACAATTATACTTGTCCATTTTATAAAATCAAGAAATAATTTTGTACTTACTTCCCAATTTACCCTTATCATTAGTTACAGTGATTTCCTTATTATATTTTTTCAAGACATTGTATTTATTATATTCAAACGGTGATTTGATAAAAGTATCTCTATCATTTATTATTTCTTAATCTCTGTGTCAAATCAACAATAGAGAACTATCATCGGACGGAGGAAGTATATATTAAGTTAATAATGTCACGTAAATTGAGACCGAACGAGTATTACCTTAAATATTAACTTAAATAATCTCATTTTTTTTAAAAACCAACAAAGGATAGTGGGGCTAGCCAATCACATTGAGCCAAAATATTCCTAATGTCATTGTGTTCTCATTTGACTACAAATTTTAGTGACTCTCATATGCATTAAATCATGCAATAATCTTTATCTAATCTGTTAGAAACGTGTCACTCTATCATATTATAGTTAATGCATTTTCTCTTATATTAATATTAAATATAAATTTAAAAAAATAGGTATTTTATTAAATTTAAATTTCAATGAATATTAAACTCCGAACCCAAAATTATAAAGGTAGAATAAAAATTTGACGATAAAAATTAAAAATGCAACGTACTAAATTTAAATTCTGAATCTTTATAAGTTTATTCTAACTCAATAACATTAATTTAAATTTTATACATGACTTAAAGCTTTTACTAAGTATAAATAATAAATTCAAACTCAAATCAATTTGATAACATCCCAAAATTCACTTATTTTTGTGTTTATTTATTCATATTTTAAACGAAAATTTTGATCAGAACAGAATAGAGAGACGAAGGAGAATTCATCTAAAGTCTAAACTCTTTTCGCTTGAAAATTATATTATACATATAAAATCATATACACATATGATAAATCTCTTCGATAAAAATTCTGACTCCATCAGTACTACGAAATTTGGAGAATAAATGCCTTACAAGCCAATGAAGACCACAAGTATCATTATTATTAGTGGTAGTGGGGCAATTGCAATTTCTTAAAATGTACGTTTTGAATGACAAATGTCTTATCTAGCTTTTGTTTTGCGTTAAGTGGTCTTTCATATTCCATCTAAATAGCACGCCTGGATTTCACTTTAATTTGCAAATCACTCATGTATCATTATCGATGACGGATCTAGAATTTTCGATAATTTTTTTTTATGTTAGGTATTTGTTTTAAAGTTTGATCATTTTAAATTTGTGTCGAATAAAACCTAATTCAGGGGATAGAGCCCCTAGCAAGAGTTTTTTCATGCCTAGTACTTGAATTCGAGACTTATAATTAAAGAAGGAATATCCTCGCGTCACATTCTTTGATGGTGACTTTATTAATGTTACGTTGTAGAAGTAAATTAGTTATGAGTATATATTTAATGGATTATCAATTAATGCTTGTTATAAAAAATAATTATGAGTAATTATCTTATAAATAACTCCGTTTAGATGATTTTTTTTTATTAATAGTATGTAAAACCTAAATTTTATTTTATTATTCTGTGTTTCAATTTATATGGCATTATTTGAAATATGAGAGTCAAATAATTTAATTTTTAATGTGAATTCAACCACATCATCATCCTCGATAAGATTTGAGAAATCATAGTTAAAAAAGATTTTTTTAACTTTAACTAGGATATACTCCATTTCTCTCAAATTGTCTATCATGTTTTTTTAAAATAATTGTCTCAAATCATTTATCATGTAGAAGTTCAAGATAAACGTTTTTTGGTCATTTTACTCTTAGTATTAATTAGTTGTTCTTAAAACTATAAATACCTCAATTGTGTGGAGATAACATATAGACAGTGGTGGAGTCAAAATTATTTATATTGAGGGGTGTCAAAATATAAAGTAGTAAGGACACACACAAAAAAAAATTAAAGACAAAAGACGTTGAAAACCAAAAAACCACAATTAGATTTGAACTTCAAACGTCCAAATCACCAACCAAGGAGAGATTCTGCCACCCTAAATCACTGAGCTAATTCTTTACTTTGTGTCAAAATGTGTCAACTTTAACATATATAGGTATAAAATCAAAATTTGACTTACCTAATGTAATTTTCTGATGAAGCGATGTCGCTTGACACCCCTCGATAAAGAATAGCTCCGCCCCTGCATATAGATATATAAATATTTAACAAAGAAAAATTATAACTTAAAACATAATTAAGTATAAAATAGTCAAAACATCTTCTAATTACTCCAATATTTTTTTAAGAATATGTAAATGAGAAACATGACAACTAATTCGAGACGGACGGAAGGAAATATAAAATGGAAATGAGGAATGTATTTGTTTCCTTTCATTCTGATATACAAGTATATTTTATTATTTTTTTGACATTTTATTACTCTATCATATCGAAAAAGATATCTACAAATAAATTTTCTTGAAATATGAGAATTATAAATTACAAAAATTAAATAGATTATCAGCTATAACAAATAAAGATAACCTGAAAGTAGAATAAATTTTATTCATTGATAATCTATATAAGTTATGTTCATTACTTCATTTGATACATATTATATGATATTTTTATCTTTTACCTTCATTCTAGAATAAATAATTTTTTACATAATCAAAAAGATACTATTAAGTGAAAATAAATTATTTTTTACTACCTAATAAAAAAAAATCACATGAATAAGTTAATTTTTAAAAAAGTATGTTTAAGTTAAAAACATCATATAATATGAACAAATGTAGTATAATTTAAGATCCCAAGAATTTTGGTGAACTCCTAAGTGCTAATTTGGAGGTGGATTTATTGGTTAAATTAATGAATTCTAAAGCAGACACGTAGTCTTTGATATGTTGTGAACTCAAAAGCAGACACGTAGTATCGATATGAGTTGTGGTGAGATGATTGATTTTTTTTTTAATTAGAGATTTGATGTTTGAGTTCATAAAATAAAGAAAAATATGTCTTTAGAAATGAGCACATATAATGTGCGAATCTAAATTTAATTGAATCATCATATAGATATCGAACATCACATAAAAATAATTATAATTTTTTTTAAAAAAAAAGCAAAACTTAGTGCTAACTTTTGATTTGACATGACTTCACATTGCCAAGATTTGCAATTTTAGAAGTTAGGCTAAGATATAAACTATCAATTGCGGTCTCCATCGGTCAGTTTGGTTCAATTTGATTTTATGTATTATTGATTTGATTTTTTCATTTTTTGATTTTTAAATATGTTAAATCAATAACAAAATAATAAGATATTTTTTTATTAGTTTTCGATTTATCGATTTTTTTTCTTAATAGTTTGATTTTCGATTTACCTAATAAGAAAATACTCATAAAATAAATATATGACCTTTTTAACTATTTAACGCAATACGATGAGATACAGTAAAACAAACAAATCAACTGAGCACATAAACTTAATAATATGCAATATTTGACCTCATATTCTAATTTACTTTCCAACAGAAGGGTTATAAATTGGAAACCAAACAAATGCATGACTTACGAGTATCGATTTAGTATCAAGTGATGTTAAATTATTAATATTTAATATTTATAAAGGGATAAAGTAGTAAATTATTACAGTCTTAATGAGTTATCGGTTTACCCAATAATCCAATATTAAAAACCAAAACCAAATCGATAATCTGATAATTTTTTTTGTAAAATCATTAAAAACCAGTTAATCCAATAAACCAATAATATTTTTTTTATTCGATTTATTAGTCAATTCGATTTTTGCACACCTCTACTACCAAGTATATGAACATAAACAAATAGCTTCTTGTAGTAAAACACAAATTATATGACCTAAAAACATACATAGCATTAAATAATCAGATTCATATATATACTTGTAGGGTGATGTATTTAAGATATAGCTGACATTTTCATCTTATTTAAATTTTAGCCACTTTGAAAACAAACTTGAGTTTGAAGTTTAAACTACAATCCTTTAGGTTTGGAATAGGAAAATGGTCAAAACTAACTTAAGAAATTAGGTCTGAAGTTTAAATGACAGTTTGGATTTTAAACATTAGGGTATGAAATTGGACTTCATTAGACTGAAATTTGAAAATTTTTATTCAAAACTGGCCAGATCAAATTCTAAAAATTCAAATTTCAAACTATAAACATCAACTTCAATCCAAAAGTCTAAAATTGTGAACTAGCTAAGCTTATCTTCAAATTCGAAGATTTGTAGTTCTAATTTTGAATTTTAAATTTTCAAATTGGTGGTCATTTTTTAAATATATTATACGAAGTGATTATTTTCTAAATGATAGGTCTAAAAGCGACAACATGTACACATGTTTGTATAATCAAGATTCACTAAAGGTTGGGCCACATTGACTATGTTAACAGTCCAGTTTTTGCTAAAAAGAATGGCCCATCAGATTAATTATCTCAAAGGATACATGTTGACACCAGGGGCGGAGCTACATTCATCCAAGAATGGTTAGATGAACACCCTTCATCGATTTTTTTTTCCGAATAAATAAGTTAATTATAAATATTTTGATATATATCAATTGTTGAACACCCTTGATATAAAAATCATCCACCAATATTCTAAAAGTATTAACACCCTTGACAAAAATGTTAGCTCCGCCACTTGACACCTAGAAAATATGCATGAATACTAATGATTTTCTATAGGGAAAGTTATGGATATATATATATATAGTTAATTTATTAATATGGTTGTAGTATAGTGTATATGTCATGTATTAAGTATGTATATTATGTATATCTCCCGTTAGATCTAGATATGAACCATGAGCTAATTGTCATTGTGAAGAGATAATGGATATGTTTGTGTGCTTCAAAGTATTGAACTACCTATATGATTTGTACATATTCTCTATAAATAAAATAATCGAATGATTCAGGTCGTAATCATCCTTTTCTATATTCATTACGTTGTAGCACTGGATAACTTTAGTCTCTTTTCGTTTAAAAGTACACTTTATTTTTTCCAATCTTGAGAAAAAAATGACGATGTGCGATGAAGTTGGTTGATGTTAGTGGTTGATGGAGGTAACTGTAGATTGTATGGTGGTTGGTGATGGTATTAGTGGTAGTGTTAATAGTGTTCGTCGAGGTAATTGGTAATAAAGATTGTCTAGAGTTGTGATAGTGGACCTAATAACCGGTGACAATGGTGGTAGCAACAACGCAAATATAATTATGGTAGCGACTGACAGAAATAGTTATCAAAAATGATAAATTATCGGTGAAGGTTGTGATGAGTGGTTAGTAATTAGCAACAATGATCAGCAGTGGTGTTGACGATTATAACGACAAATGTAGTTACTGGATGATGAATGATTGTGGACTAAGTTATTTTGAAAATTATTGATATTAAATTTTATTCAAAATCTTAATTAAATATATTCAGACGCGCAAACAAATAAAGTTTTAGACATTTATATGCGACATCTGATTATGAATTATAATTACCTATATGGCACTAAAAATTACTTTGAAAAGATGACCAAATACAATTTATTTAACAATATAGGAAAAATAAATACTTTTATAATAAATTGATGAAAAAAAGAATTTCTTTTTCCTTTAAAAAGTATTTATGGAAATTAAATTTGTTTTATCAAAATTCTTTTATTACTTAATTTTTCATAATTAATTTAGGAAAGCAAATAAAAAGGAACTTGAGACGTTCTTAAGATCTCATTAGGACGAAGACACCGACGAACCTTATTAGCTATTTTCCGTTAACTTGGTCACATTGTTCCCGGAGATCGGACGAATTCCGGCCGTCCGATCTCAGTTCAGTTACAGATCCGAATCCCATTTCCTGTAAGTTTCCTTTTCCTTGTTTAATTTAATCATTTCGTTGCAGATTTGTATTCAATTTACGTTGAATTGTCACTGAAATCCGTTTGATTTGTGCGTTAAAATTGCTGTATTCATATAATTCTGAGCAGTTTGATGATTTCCTCAATTGGGTTGGTATGAAAATCAGCATTCTCGGTGTAACCCCTTTTTTTCTCGGTGCAAATCAGCATTTTCGTTGTCTATTTATCAGTGCAATTTCTAATAGGAAATAAGTAAATTGAGGGATTATTCGATTATAGACTTTACAGGATTACTGAGAAGCTTGTGAAGTAGTAGTGATCTGCTTGTATGTAATTGTTAGTTGAGATCCACACATGTATAGGTATTATAATGAGATCAATTCCATTGAAAGTAGTGTGCTTTATGTGTGAAAATTGCTGTATTAGAATAATTTGATCAGTCTGATGATTTTGTCAATTGGGTTGATATGCAAATCAGCATTATTGATGTAACCCCTTTTTGGTGACATTGTCTATTTATCAGTGCAATTATTGATACACAATAAGAAAAGTGAGAGATTACTCAATTGTAGAGTTTACAGGATAACTGAGAAGCTTGTGAAATTAGTGATCTGCTTGTGTGTAATTGTTAGTTGAGATTCACACATATATATAGGTTTTAAAGTATAAAGACCTATGGTAGGATTAATTGCCACTGAAAGATGTGTGGTTTATACGTGAAAGTTGCTGTATTCGTATAATTTGACCGGTCTGATGATTTTGTCAGCTGGGTTGATATGTAAATCAGCATTCTAGGTGTTACTCCATTTTTTGCGTTTTTTTTCTGAAAAAAGTAACATTTGTGGTAATGTTGTCTATTTGTCAGTGCAATTGATGATAGGAAATAAGCAAAGTGACTAACTGAGAAGCTTGTGAAATTAGTGATCTGCTTATGTGTAATTGTTAGTTGAGATTCACATATGTATAGTTATATGGTATAAAGACCTATGATAGGATTAGTTGCTACGGAGAGCATTGCAATTTTATATGTAAAAACTGTTGTATTCATATAATTGTGAGCAGTCTGATGATTTTATCAAGTGGGTTCTGCAAATCATCCTTATTGGTGTAACCCCTTTTTGTTTTATTCACCCCCTGAAAATGTAGCATTCTTGGTGACATTGTCTAATTATCAGTGCAATTTTTGATAGGAAATAAGCAAAGTGAGATTACTCAATTGTAGAGTTTATAGAGGATAATTGGGAAGCTTGTGAAGTAGGGATTGCTGGTATGTAATTGTTAGTTGAGATTCACACACATATATATAGGTTTTGGAGTATAAATTCATATGATAAGGTTAATTTCCACTGAAAGCAGTGCAATTTATATGTGAAGGTTGTTGTATTCATATAGTTTGATCAGTCTGATCATTTTCTCAACTGGGTTGATATAGAAATAATCATTTTTTATAATGTAGACTTTTGATGTAAATTCTCATTTCAAATCGAGTTTTGCATGCAAATGATTTTCAGTTTCTTGTTTTTACATTGCATTGTCATGTATTTGGTGCCAGTCTTTGTGTGAAATCAGTTGGCGCAATGTTTGTGCTTCTGTTTATTAAATATTACCATTCTCAAAAATAATTTATCAAGTATTTTTCATTAAAAATTCCAATTTTTAGCCACTTTCAGTTCTGTAATTGGTTATAAAGATGATGGGTAATTGGTTAACGGGAGGCTTCGCTTTGCTCCTTGTTAAAGCAGCTTGTTGGTGTGCTCCACCTAAAATTATAGTTGACCCTTTACCCCAAAATCTTTCTAACAAGAACATGATAGTTCAATGACTCAATCTATCATCAAATTCTTGTGCTATATTTCTATTTCATGATGCATAATCTCTAACATCATGTGCTCTGCTATACCTGTAACTGATTTCTCTGGTGCTTTCCAAACAGACAAGGCTGCTTGAGCTCAAAATTAAGCTGCTATGGGATCTGATGGTCAAAATTGGTATTTGGGTTTAACCTATGACCAATGGGTTCCTCTGTCTGCCTCTGGTCCGACACCAGCTGCGCGCTACAAGGTTCCCCTACTTCTATATATTATATTAACCTGCATGATCACATTGTGCAAGATTTTGTGTTGGTTATGCTGTTCTTGGCTTCTTTGTTGCTTCCATTGAAGCTTTAAAGCAGTGCAGTCATGCCTATTCCTATTCTTTTTCTTTATCACAATATGCCATTTTTTCCTTTTAACGGGTCTTCTGATTAATATCTTGGATACTACTACTTATGCCATTTTCTTATTGCACTGTAGCATGCAGCTGTCACAGTTGATGGGAAATTATATATCATCGGTGGAAGTCGTAATGGACGGAACCTGTCTGACATTCAGGTATTTGGTCATTCTTTTGATCACTCTTTCTTGTTAAACAGTTCCTAATTTTGTGCAGGTATTAGAACGGTTTTTATTTCATGTACAATGATCTTTTCTTTCTTCAACTAATTCCGCTTCCACAGGTCCTTGATCTAAAAAGTTTGACATGGTCAGCTATAAAGTTGAATTCTGGAGTTCTTCCAGCTACCTCTGGCCACAATATGGTGAGAATTGAGTTAGCTCTTTTCATTTCACTCGTTCTAGCAAATAATCCACTGATTCTCGTGTCTGCCACTGCTCTGACACTGTTGGCAGGTCTTGTGGGAAAATAAAATTCTATTTCTTGCTGGTCACTCAAAGAATGTTTCTGATACAGTAACAGGTTTGTAATCCCTTAGAGCCCTTAAAAACTGGTGGTCGATGCTTATTTATCTTAACTTTGAATCTTCTTGATGTATCTTGTGCAGTTCGGTTCATTGATCTTCAATCATATGAATGTGGTGTTATAGAGACCATTGGAAAACTCCCGGTAATTAACCATCCTCCTCTTAGATTTTACTCTTTCCCATTCATAGCCTTTTTTGTCGGGCAATTCTTGAACTCAAATGCACCTGTTAGTGTTTTGTTTATTGGACTACACGTGTCTCACACTCAACTTCATGCTGTATCTGCTGGTATCTTGCTACTGATGACTATTAGGTTGCTTCTTTCTAGTTGAGAGCTGTAACATTGCTTCTTGTCTATTATGTCTTCCAGGTGGCTCGAGGTGGGCAATCTGTCACCCTTTTTGGATCTAAACTCATAATGTTTGGTGGAGAAGACCGCAATAGGCGTCTGCTAAATGATATTAGTGTTCTTGATCTAGAGACAATGACTTGGAGTAATGTTGAGACCATGTAAGTGTCTGACCAAATATATGTTTCACTAATTATGCATTTGCATTAATTCATTGTGCTTTGATAGGCAGACATCCCCAGCTCCCAGGTTCGATCATGCAGCTGCACTCCATGCCGATCGCTATCTTCTGATTTTGGGTGGATGTTCTCATTCAATTTTTTTCAACGATCTTCATGTCCTTGACTTGGAAACGGTATATTTTACCTGTTTATGTTTTATTTTAAGGCATACTATTTACTTATCAATTTTTTAAAGGCGTACTACTTATAACAATTGTTTGATTTCATAGTTTAGATCAGATGGAGTTGTGATGGTAATAATGTCTAGTATCCACAACAATACAGCCATTTTTCTCTGTGAATGATCTTCAAAGAAAGTACTATTAACAATCATAGTCAGTTGGATTGTAAGATTTAAAAAATCTCTTTTCTTCATTGGCAGATGGAATGGTCTCAACCACAACTTCAGGGGGATCTGATTAGTCCAAGAGCTGGTCATGCTGGTGTTACGCTAGGTGACAACTGGTATATCGTTGGTGGTGGAGATAACAGAAGTGGTAAGTGAAACATTGAAGCATCTTCTTCTATCACATCCTCTGGGCATTCTTGTTTATGATGCACAACTCTTTTTATGTCTAGTTCTATGTTTAATTGTTATTCTTTTTGCAGGTGTACCAGAAACTCTTGTGTTGAATATGTCGAAGCTTGTAGTGTCAGTATTAGCTACCGTAAAAGGGAGGGATCCACTCGCGAGTGAGGTTATCTTCTGCTTACTATCTTTCTTCCAGGAATTTTGATATCCCGTATTCTTGGGAAGGATATCTTGCCCTTAGTGCAGTGGTATCTTTTGGACCGACATCATGTTGGATTCTCTGAAGTTTCTTTAGTAGAAACTTCTGTTTTTCTTTCAATTATTTAACATGCAAAACTTGCTGAGTTGTACAGAAGCTCATCAACTTTAGCTGTTTTTCATTTTTGAGATGTCTTTGATTCTTGATTTCTTAGCATTTGTAATGCTGCGGTTGTGTTCAGGGACTGAGTATCTCTTCAGCATCACTTGATGGTGAGAATTTCTTGGTTGCCTTTGGTGGATACAACGGGAAGTACAATAATGAGGTATCTTGTAAAATCCTATATTCGTTTTCTATGACAACCTTAGAGTTTCTTGTGGGGTGATAAATGGATTACTGGGGCATTGGATTATGTATTGGACTATCGATTCTCAATATGTTGAAAATATCCAATTCCAATTCATTTTGTCATATAAATTATTACTCGACAGGGGAAGAAGGAAAATAATCCCTCAATCATATTTTCATCAGATATACTCCTTCCATCGTAGTTGCGTTTTTGTCCGCGTGCTGGTTTCTGTCTGGCAATTAGGTTGTCTGGGAATTTGCCTTCCCTTGATACCTTTTCCGTACAATCTCCTATTGCCTTTATCTTACATTTTTGTACATAGCCTATGAGACCTTCTTTCTTAAATAATTGCATTTCATTTCGTATAGGTATATGTTATGAGGCCTAAACCAAGGGACGTATTACATCCCAAGATACTTCAGTCACCAGCGGCCGAAGCAGCAGCAGCTTCTGTTAGAGCTGCATATGCCTTAACTAAACCAGAAAAGTTAGACTTATCTGAGAGAGAAGATTCCAGTTTTAAGGAAGTTCACGTTGATAGCACCCAGCAAAATCTTTTGGCTGAAATTAGTGCACTGGGAGAACAAAAAAAGGCGTTGGAGGCGTCGCTTGCAGATGTCAGAGCAGAAAATGCTAATCTCAGGAATAAATTTGAAGATGTCAATACTACTCACGCCGACTTGACTAAGGTACTCTCAGAAGAGTAATATGGTCGATAGAAATTGATGATTAGGTAATCGTCAATTATTAACGTTCATCACTTCATTACAGGAGCTGCAATCAGTTCAAGGTCAACTTGTATCTGAGAGATCAAGATGTGCTAAACTAGAGGTTAGTACTTCTGACACTTCCTTTTTTGAACTTAAGTTCTAATTTCCCCATTTCTGTTCCCTATATTTAGAGCAATCAATCAATTATGTCGCAATTTAAAACTAGTTAGGGGTCAACTATTTGTGAACTCACCTATGTAAGTTTCATATAGCCATTTTCATGTATAAAGGATGAGGGTCGTGGTTGTTTGATAGCCAACGAAACATAATCATAACGGTATAGTATCACCGTGCTTCCTATATAGGAGCAATATGATCAATTTATGGTTTACTTGTTCCATCATTTCAAGTCAGACCAATATTAAGTGGCATCCATGTTTTGTTCGACTTCTTCAGGCACAAATAGAAGAGCTACAAAAGATCCTAGAGTCTATGCAGTCCATAGAGGAGGAAGTTCAAGCTCTACGAAGGGAGAAATCCAAATTGGAACACGACATGGACCGTGCTTCATCTGTACAGAAACAGGGTTCGGGCGGTGCTTTTAGGTGGATTACTGGATAAGTATTTGAACTAAGTTGCTTATTTTCAACCCCAGTTTATTCCCCATTGCTGTAATTCTTGCAAAAGAAAAAAGTTTTCCAGTATTTTGGTGCTCTTGTAATGCTGTTTTGTAAGAGGATGTTCAACTTTTGGATTTTTGTTACAAAACCATATCATTCTTTTTTCACTTGGTTTCTTTTATTCTGTTATGACACTTGCATTTTGTAATTGCAATATTTCATTGTAGCAAATTGATTATTTTTAGTTTATTCTGCCTATGGTTTTTTAGACGATGGTTTTCAGGAAATAACCTCTCTAACTTTGAGGTAGTAGTAAGGTCTGCGTATATTCTACCCTCTCCAGACCCCACTTGTGAGATTTTATTTGTTGTATAATTTTAAGTGATAAATGTGTGTATGAGAGACGCTTGCAGCGTAATTTTATACCTTGAAAATGCAACAGTAGTACTTGACATTCATGTATCTTGGTGTTCATTTATTTATTTGATGTAAATATCGAGCTAGAATAATTTTTTTTTATACTCCCTCCGTCCAACTTTACTTGGCCCCTATTGACTTGGCACAAGGATTAAGAAGTAGTAAATGATAGGGGTAA
>JBCEWC010002705.1:0-33125 GCA_038996855.1 Solanum aculeatissimum
TTATTTAATGTTGAATGTACTTTCGCGACCAATGAAGTGTGATGACAAGTTTGAGAGGCTTGTTTGGGGTTCCTTCGGGTTCCTCATTCTCCATGTCACGTCTAGGCCCTAGGCTTGGGTCGTGACACCTAAAATAACCTATATATATTCCCTAGAAATAGGAAATTTAATCTTTAATAACTGTGTTTTAAGCTTCACCTGACTACATGTTTGATGGCCTGTCAGAGGTCTGATTGTCCATTGCAGATGTCGTCAAGTCCTTCTAGTAGCCATCCAACTTATGTTGTCTTGACAATTCACCTAATCGTCCATTGGAGATATGACATCCCATCAGGTGCCTTGTCAAAAATGTGTATTTTGCAGCCCTTCCATTTCTCCTGATGCTAGCATTAACAGTCTGTCATAATCTAAGTTAGACCCTGAGTATGACACGACGAATGAGATCCTTAAGGGAACCCCAAACTAGACTTCTTATCATATCATAAGCATTTAAGGTAAATAAAGAGGATACATAAGTGGAATCTAGGCATACTCATAAGCTGGAACATAATAATCACAAGATGTACAAGTCAAAGAGCAATACATCATGTCCAACAAGCCTCTAAATCATAGACTGGGTGGAGGCTAAGACATATTTCTACTTCACCCTCAATGAAACTAAAATATTATCTCAAGTATAATATAAATGTTGGATACTAGTAGGTTTCACCCCTAAAGCATGAGGACTCACCCAATTTTCTCTGATAGCAATCCGAATCTGGCCTTGAGGATGAGGAGGGAGATAATCACCTGCACCAACATTGTGATATAACGTAGGCATAAAGTATGTGGGCATGCAATATAATATAATAAATTATATCACTAAATGCATATTAATAATGATACATGAGCAAAGGCAAGCGCGCACACACATATATATAGAACCAAAGTAAAGAAAGGATCAAATACCAATATGCCATATGTGTGTCATGATCTCATAGTACATGAACATATGTAGAAATGTCACCGTAATCAACAATAAGACCATGTGAGGTATAACATGGAATCACAGTGTTGCCCCTACATTAGAAAAAGGAGAGTCTACTTCCAAATGTAGGACTCTACATGTCATATCATAAGCTATGTGGATCCACTAACAATCCAAATTGAGAAACATCATCATACCTGCGATAGCACGTAATCGTAGGACAATAAGATTTACTTCTATGGGTCATGCCTCAACTAATAGGTGAGCCATAATCCTAAGGTCCTCTCAGTGCTGAGAAAACATCCTACGAAATACATAATATATATACATGAAGGTATACTTATCATAAAATATCATAAGTCATCATAGTTTATCACAATTCATACTTTTATAACATCATCGTAAACTTGATCATAGCCTCATAGTTCATAACATCATGCATAGGAATAGCTCATTTCATATTAGGATCCTAGGTCACCTTTTGGAATCCTAAATCTACCTGTATGGACCCCAGTTCATCCTCAAGGTCCTAAATCCCCCACTAGGGTCCTAAGTTGCCTCTCAAAATCTTGAATCTCCCTATAGGGACCCTAGGTTAACCTTTAGGTCCTAAATCCCCTATTCATAACTATAAAATTTCTTTAAAACCTTGTACACGCATGATCATATGCTGCAGTGATAGGAGTATAGTATGGGTTCATAAACATCAAGTTCAAAATCATGAGAATTGAGTAAGTATATGTATAATCATTGAATTGAAGATCATTTGAATCATTATTAAAAGAATCCATTCACAAGTTTCATAATCATCATAACATACTTGAATAAATCTCATGTAAATCATGTAATTCATATAAATTGGAAGTAATTCATTATATGTCAATGTATAAACATAACCAATATCATAATAGTATAAATGGAGATCAAAGTCATGAAAACTCTAATTTGATCATACTTGAATTTAGATACAACAGTGAGAAAATGGGTTGGGCTTCATGAATGAAAGGTACCCATGGATGAATCCTATATACCTTAATGAGAATCAAAGAATTAATGATGAATTTTACTTGAAACTTGAGGGTTCTTCAATGAATTCTACACTTGATCTTGGGAGTAGTCTTGAGAGTGCAGTTTGATGAGAGAACTATGAATTTGGGAGAAGGACAGTGCATGGAGGACTTAGGATAGTTAGAATAGCATGAGAGGGGTAAAATGTCCAAAACGAGGCCAAAAACATTAAACCACAGTTGGGATAAAAGACCAAAAGGCTCTCACTTAAATATCAAAATTTCACTAGAGGATGCCTTTCTAGACACCCTCTACGAGCCGTGAAGGGGACCATATCTCATAGTGTGCTTCGTGAAGGGAATAATTGCCTGGTCATTTTGGTATTATATTTTACATACTATAAATAGGTTTTAGGTTATTTTTCATAGAGAGGACCAGCAGTCACATAGTATTGAACAAGTTCTTAGAGGAAAAACATTATTGTGTGTTCTTTTCCTGAAAATTGTGATTATAATCGAAGAGTAAGATTTTGTGTTCTCAATTTCATCTTTTTAAGTGCTTAATTATGCTTCTCTACATCATAATTTCTTCATTTATACGGATCATGCATAGATAAATCCACAACTAGGGTTGTGGGAACCATGATGAACTAGCAAGGTAAAATTGGATAACGTGTAATTCTTAGAAGGTGTGTTAGGGCATATTAATTATTCTCTTCACTTTAATTACTTTTTAATGGGCGGCCAACGTTAGAACTCGCCTGGTATTACTTGTCGGATCAAGGAAGTAACAAATAGAAAAAGAGATAATTAACAGGATTCGATTGAGATATTCTCATCTAATCAACTAAACTAGATCAAGGGGAGGTTGTACTGGGACTAAAAGTAAGGGTTTGTATAGACACGCCATGGAGAAAGATCAAGTTTCGGGGTGAAATTTACCTATTTGTTGGATCAAAGACTTGAGTAAACCTAGCTTACTATCCTACACCTGTACACCAAAAAAAGATTGAATGCATCTGATAGCACCGAGTTAGGGATTCATGGGGATCACATTACCCTAGTTAGCTCTTCTACTGATTGTTCTTCTCTTGCATTAGTTTAGGATTAATATATTTTTTTACAAACCCCCCTTTTTTTGGAGACAAGTAGGTTAATCAATCTCGAATTGCATTAAATTAATTCTAGAGTCTATCATAATCCTCGTGGAAACGATCCTAATCTCCATTAGGTTATATACTTAATAACCATTTTACCTTAAAAAGGAGGTGTGACTTGGGCCACAACATAACCCACCCACAGTAGTGATAAACCAACTATAAAATCCATCGTGATCTTCTCCCATTTCCAAGTAGGAATGGACATCCTTTGGAACTCGCCCTGTGGCCTGTGATGGTCACACTTGACTTGTTGGTAGGTTAAATGCTTGGATACAAAATCAGCTATGTCCCTTTTCATGCCATAACACCAGTAGTTCTAGCTCAAATCATGGTACATCATTGTTGATCCCGGGTGAGTAGAATATCTAGCACAACGAGCCTTCTCAAGTATCAACCTGATCAAGTCATTGACCAAAGGCACACAAATCTAGATACCAATCCTCAAAACCCCATCAGCATCAAGTATGACCTCCTTTGCCTCAACCCTAGTCAGTTTGTCTCAAATGAGACACAACCTCTCATCCTAAAACTGATGCCCACGGATCTAATCCATCAGAGATGATCAGGCCTCTAAGAAAGCTAGCACACCACCCTCGTCAAAATTTTGAAGCCTCACTAACCTGTTGGCCAACCTATGAATGTCTATAGCAAAGGGATGCTCCTTTACCTGGATGTCTAGAAGGTTGCCTAAGTTGGCAGTCTTCCTACTTAAGGCATCGCCCAGGACATTGGCCTTTCCTAGATGGCATAAAATGTTCAAATCATAATCTTTCAGAAGCTCAATCCATTTTCTCTGTCTCAGATCAAGGTCCTTCTATCTAAATATATGTTGTACGCAGTAGTGATCAGTAAAGACATCACAATAAACCTCATATAGATAGCGCCACCACAGCTTCAAGACACATACAACCACCGCTAACTCCATATCATGGGTAGGATAGTTTTTCTCATGAGTCTTCAATTGCCTTGAGACATAGGCAATCATTTTACCCTTCTTCATCAACACACCTCCCAAACCAATACCCAATATGTCACACTACATAGCGAAGTCAACTCCCGCCTCTAGAAAGGTCAAGATAAGCACGATAGCCAATAAGTACTTAAGCTTTTGGAAGCTCTCGTCACACTCTTTTGACCAAACAAAAGATACATTCTTATGAGTGAACCTAGTCACTGAAATTGATATAATAGAAAAATCCTACACAAAGCGTTGGTAATACCCAGCTAAACCTATAAAGTTATGGATATCTATAGCTAAAGCAGGTCTAGTCCACCCTCACACAACCTCAATCTTCATCAGATCAACCTTGATGCCCTCCTTGGACACCATATGCCCTAAAAATGTTATTGGATTGAGCCAAAACTCACACATGGAGAACTTAGAATACAACCTCTCCTCCTTGAGCCTCTGAAGCACAATCCTCAAATGTCTAATATGATCGTCCTCGGTCTTGGAATAGACCAAGATATCATCAATGAACAAAATCATAAAACAATCTAAATAAGGCTAAAATACTTAATTTATTTACTCCATAAACACAACAGGTGCATTAGTCAACCCAAATGATATGGAAAGAAACTCATAGTGATCATACCTTATTTAGAAAGTATTCTTAGGAATATCAGATGGTCTAATCCTTAGCTAGTGAAACCCAAACCTCAAAACAATCTTGGAGAACACTGTTGCCCCCTAAAGTTGGTCAAATAAATCATCAATCATTGAAAAAGGTACTTATTCTTGACCTTCACCTTGTTCAACTATCTATAGTCAATACACATTCTTATCGACCCATCCTTCTTCCTTACAAAAAGAACTAGAGCACCCCATGGTGACACACTAGGCCAAATAAACCCCTTATTCAACAAGTACTGAAGCTGATCCTTTAGCTCCTTTAACTCGATAAGAGCCATTTGGTAGTGGGGAATAGAAATAGGCTTAGTGCTTGGCTCCAAAGCAATGACAAAATCAATGTCCCTATCAAGAAGGACTCCTAGGAGATCAGTAGGAAAGACATCCATAAACTTAGGAACAATAGGAATAGACTCCATAGAAGGTAAATTGACACTAGTATCATGAATATAGGACAATTAGGATAAAAAAAACCCCTATCAATCAACCTCTGAGCCTTGATATAAGAAATAACTTTCCTAGGATAAGAACCACATAAACCTTTCCACTCAACCCTCGATCCACTAGCACAGCCAAAGTAACAATCTTGGTAAATCAGTCAAAAATAATATGATACAAACATAATTAATCTATACCCAAAATAACATCACAATCTACCATATCACAAATAATCATATCCACCCAAGTATCATAAACCACCCAAGACACAAGACATTATTAGTACACTCGGTCCACCACAAAAGGCTCTCCTATTAGGGTGGGAAAATGCATAGGTACAAGTATATAATCACATAATAAGTCCAACCCAACAGAGAAGTATGTGGACACATATGAATAAGTAGAGCCAGGATCAAAAAACACACACACAACACAATGCAAAATCGGGAAAATATCTATAATAATCGCATGTAAGGCCTTCACCTTGGGTCTACCTAGAAAAGCATAACAATAAGCACACCATACCTCTACTACTTGACTGAATTGTTATATCACCAACACTCCTACCATGAGCATGGCCACCTCTACTTGATTGAGATCTACTATGCCCTTTGATAGGTAGTGTTAGACCTTTAGCTGGAGGTGTTGAATCTTTAATAGGTGTCGCTAAATAAATATGGTGTGATCCTGAATATGTTTAAAAAGGACAATATTTGAGTATGTGACCAAGATCTCCACAACAAAAACATAACCTCCAAATGGGATGATGATATGAAGAACTAGGAGGAATATTGTAGCCATCGTGGCCTATAGATCTTTCACCACTAGAAGAACCAAAATAAACCTCTATAGTTGGAAATGAAGCATGCACAAGACTCCGATGCTGTGACATATTACCACCCCGATGAAATCCTCTACTTCCTCAAGATATGCCAGAATAATGACCAGAAGCTCAATCCCTTCTTGGGACTCCCAAACACCTCTCAAACAATCAATTCCACCTCCATGGCGGTACTCATAATTGTTTGAAAGGATGCTCCCTAGCGAGCAAACTTGAACACATAGGATCTAATGGAGAAACCCAAGCCTCTTATAAATTTTACAAACTCTTTCCACCTCTATAGGAATCAAGGATATGGAATGGCATGATAACTGATAAAACCAAACCTCATACTATGCAATGGTCATATCACCCTGAGTCAAACTCTCAAACCTTATCCAGCTCTCCTCCTGAATACTCCATGGAATAAATTGATCCTGAAATGCCTCTAAGAATATACCCCACTCTACCAGAAGGGATCCAACTAGTCTGGACCTCATTTATGTCCTCCACCACTCTCTAGCTATCACGCCCCAGTTGATACCCTTGGTGTGGCTGGTACTCAGAGACTATTGCTAGCCCCCAAGCAAACTACTTGGCCTCATCACATTCATTCAGTCACAACCTAACTATCGAAGACATCAACTATCAAGAAACATTTAATAGAAATCAATAACAATTGATAATCAAGCCCAAAGGCAAAACAATCTACCAAAAAACTAAGTAAGACTAGTATGAAAGAAACTAGCAAAAATTAATATCCAATCATAACTCGGCAATCTAGTCTATGAAGCCTCTAAATTATTGACCAAATGATGCCAATGAATGGTCTATGGCTACCTCAAAATAAGGAGATAAGAATATACTCAAAACTAGAAGAGAAACATGATATCGTTTGAAAGCACAAGAAGACTCACCAATTAGCTGAATGTAAATGGATCCTCAACGGGGAACCTATAGATAACCGCTAGTACCTGTCTCTGCATCATGAAAAGATGCAGGCCCAAATAGACGTTTGTACATAGAATGTATGAGTATGTAAAATGGCAGAATGAAATAGGTAAAGGTATAATAACATCAATTCAGATAACTCAAATCAAGAAGTAGGAAACTCAATTAGCATGTCAAGAGTCTAAAGTGAGAATACAATTTAGATAATGACCACACATATACCATCCAATCCAATCAACTAAGGGTACTATCAAGACCTACATAAGAGTTTCTCTAACTGACGACAATCATCTATGAGTCGGTGATGATACAATGAAGTGATATCATTGCAACATACATCCAATACCTTGTCAGGGTAAAGGACATTCCATCAGTGGAGCCACAATCAATATCATCAGTCTAATTTTTGGGAATATACGAAAACATCTAAGTTTGTAGTTCAATCCTCTCCTGTGCTATCTACATAGTTATTGAGTTCGAGTTGGACTTACTCTTACTCAATTTATTGCTCAATACTCCTCCCAAGACTCAATATTCTCATAAGACATCAATCCTATGATTAACTCATTTAATTAGTCTCATTAGACATTTATCAACTCAATTTATCACATCAACTATCAACTCTTTAGTTGGGAACATTTTTTAGGATTAGTTCATGACTCATAAAGACTCTCTATCATCCAACATTCCAAATCATAATATTCAGGTACAAAAGTAGAGTTAAAACATTTAAGAATTTTATAGACTCTTCAGGCTCAAATCATACTCATATATACCCATGTAAATGAAATATATAAAAATAACAAAATTTATTCTAGGGTTCATGTAGAAAAATAAAATATCTATTTCAAGTGTTTAATTCATAAAACATTCATTCGTGCAAGATTATATAGGAATACATTAGGATTTAAGAAAAAGCTTTCAAGAAACATTCATGGAAGACTCAATTCATTCACCACTCAATCAATCT
Source organism: Solanum aculeatissimum (assembly GCA_038996855.1). Classification (NCBI taxonomy): domain Eukaryota; kingdom Viridiplantae; phylum Streptophyta; class Magnoliopsida; order Solanales; family Solanaceae; genus Solanum; species Solanum aculeatissimum. The sequence continues at coordinate 7,944 of JBCEWC010002705.1, forward strand.
AGGTTATGAGGCACATGGAAGAACATATCCATATTTTGGTTAGCCTTACATACACGAATGATTTGAATCCTGGAATAGCTTGGATTAACTCACAAGACTCTCCTGAAACCCTAGATTTTCCTCCCCTTAAAATCTTGCTCTAAGTTTGAGAATGTGTTTTAGCGTAAAAGGATTGAATAGTTATGTTTAGGGACTTATTTAGATATAAATTCATCAGGTTAAGGCTTTGAAAAGGTGGGAAAAGACCAAAATAATCCTTCTTAAAATGTTGCCCAGGTCGTCTATGGGTCAATCTATGGCCCGTAGAAACTTCTACAATTCGTAGAAACCCATCCGTAAAGTTCTAGGAAGATTTTGGGGTCTCTAGATCTATTCCATGAGCCTAAATCACGACCCAAGAAGCATCTACAACCCGTAGTTGGCTCTGTCAAGTAAGGGACTCAAAAATGAACTTTATGAAATCACTCCACGAGTTAACAGGATGGTTCGTCATTCAAACCACGACCCTTAAGTTAGATCATCTTTTCACTCTAATTTGGCAGTCTGTAGTAAAATAGTCATAACACCTTACTCTAAACTCCAAATGAGGCAAAATTGGTTGAGTTGGAAAGATAATTCAATGATATTTGATTTGGTAGGTCATGAGCCACCAAATTCTTTGTATGCTAAAAGTAATGGTCATTTAAAGTTGACTCTTGCATAATCTAACGTGAAAAACTTATCAATAGGAAAGTTTTACACTTGAGTAAGTACTAGAGGTCTCTTATGACCCTAATCCACTTCTAATAAAATTTCCACATATAATAATGTAGATTGAAACATAGGTGCATGTAAGAAATCAGTAAGTTCAAGCTTATGCATTTATGATAAAAAATTTAGATCCTAAGAATAGAGTTGTGGGGTGTTATAATATCTCTCCCTTAGGATCATTCATCCTCGAATGATGCGTAACTAGGAGACCTATCAAGCACGAATACCATCAAGAACTCAAATACTCATACTCTAGAAATCAGCTTCAACTCAGTACTCAGAATTGGAAGATTAGCTCCAACATCATCATTGGGCATGAATACAATCAAAGACTTGCATACTCAAATACTCACAGACTCAAAAGGGGCATTAACTCAGAGATAAGAAGTCAACTCCCTAATGGGGAAGTAACTCAGAGAATAGAAATGAATCATTACTATTAATTTCATCATTAGGAGACACGAATAGGTGAGGGTATCTAGCCTTCATATCCTCTTCAGCTTCCTATATGGTCTCTTCATCGGATTGACTTTTCCATAACTCTTTTATAGATACAACCTCTTTAGTTCTCAACATGCAACATGATGATCAAAACTTTGGACTAGGATTTCCTCGTAACTCAAAGTATCCTTCACTATAATGCTTTCAACAGGCATAACCAAGGATGGATCTCCCAAACACTTCTTAAGCATTGAAATGTGAAAGACCGAATGGATGGCCGCTAGCTCTTGTGGTAGATCTAACTCATAATCTATGTTTCCCACTCTCGTCACAATTTAGTAGGGACCAATGTATCAAGGACTCAACTTTTCCTTCTTCCTAAATCTCATCATACTTTTCATGGGTGATACTTTCAAGTATACCCAATAATTCACTTTGAACTCTAGGTCCCTTCTCCTAATATCGATGTAGGACTTCTGATGACTATGTGCCATTTTCAATCTCTCTAAAATGATATTCAGCTTCTCCATAGCTTCGTGAGCCAAATTTGGCCCAATAAACCCTACTTCACCTATCTTGAACCATCCAATAGATGATCTACATCTCCTCCCATAGAAGGCCTCATATGGAGCCATTTGAATGCTTGAATAGAAACTGTTATTGTACGCAAACTCAATCAGACGCAAGTGGTTATCTCAAATACCTTTGAATTAAATGATGTAGTCCCTTAATATATCCTCCAAGGTCTATATTATCCACTCTGCCTGACTATCAGTTTGAGGGTGGAAATCAGTGTTAAGGTTCACCTTTGAACCTAGGCCTTTCTGAAAGGACTTCCAAAATTAGGCAGTGAATTGAGCTCCCCTATCTGATATGATGGACGAAGAAACTCCATGAAATCTAACAATCTCTCGGATATACAATCGGGCATAGTCTTCTGTCGTATTAATAATCTTTATCGCCAAGAATTGGGATAATTTAGTCATCCTATCAACAATCACCCAGATTGAATCATGCTATCTACAAAACCTTGGTAAGACTGTGATGAAATACATATTAAAAATCTCCCACTTCCATTCTATAATTTCTAAATTTTGGGCGGCACCACATGGCCTTTGCTGCTCAACTTTTACTTGTTGACAGTTTGGGCACTTAGAAACAAAGTCTACAATGTCTCTCTTCATCCCACTCAACCAATAAATCTCTCAAGTCGTGGTACGTTTTGGTAGATCCTATATGGATAGAATATTTAGAGTTGTAGGCTTCTTCCATGATCCTTTCTCGAATACCACTAACATTTGGAATACACAATCTAATTTGGTATCTCAATACCCCATCTCCCCTTTTGACAAAAGTCATCACTTTCTGCTTATACACAACTTCCTTCAATTGGAGTAAGATGGGATCTTGGTCTTTCTTTACCTATACCTCTACTGTAAGAGATAATGCAGACCCATTATGCACAATTATTCCACCTTCACCAAATTCATCTAGTTTAACTTCTAATTGTGCCAATTTATGCACCTTTTTAGCCAACTCTTTCTTCTCTTCTTCCACATGAGTGGCGCTCTCTAGAGATAACTTGCTAAGAGTATCAGCAACCACATTAGCTTTACCTATTTAGTAGAGGATGCTCATGTCGTAGTCCTTAAGCAACTCAAGTCATCTCCTCTGCCTCAGGTTAAGCTCTTTCTAGGTGAAGACATACAGTAAGCTCTTATAGTCTGTGAATACATTGATATGTGCTCCATACAAGTAATGGCACCAATTTTTGAGTGCAAACACCATTGTAGCCAATTCTAAGTTCTAAGTTGGATAGTTTCTCTCATGGTTCTTAGTTTTTCGGAAGCATAAGCTACGAACTTACCGATGTACAGCAAAACACATCCCAATACCACTATAGAATCATCACAGTAGATCACAAAATCATCAGTCCCCTTAGGTAGAGTCAACATTGGCACAGTCATCAATATGGTTCTCAACTCTTGAAAACTCTTCTCGCAATCAACGGACCACTGAAACTTAGCTTTCTTCTTAGTTATCTTAGTCAATAATGAGGATACAGTAGACAATCCCTCAAGATATCTATGTTAGTAACCATCCAAACCTACAAAACTTCTTATGTCTGTTGGGGAGGTGGATTTAGGCCAATTCTTAACTGCCTTAATCTTTTGCATATCCACTTGAATACCGTCATTTGAGATAATATAGCCTAAAAATGACACAGATTTAAGCCAGAACTCACACTTTGAAAATTTGGCATACAACTTCCTAGTCCTAAGAGTCTGAAGAACAAGTCAAAGGTGTTGACATGCTCTTCCTCATCTCTGGAGTACACTAATATGTCATCAATAAATACAATTACAAACATGTCAAGGTACTATCTGAATACTCTATTCATCAAGTCTATGAAAGCGGTAGGAGTATTGGTCAATCCAAAGGACATTACTAGAAACTCAAAGTGACCATACCAGGTTCGAAAATCTATCTTTGGAATGTTACATTCTCTCACTTTCAACTTTTGATAGCCTGATCTGAGGTCTATCTTATAGAAAATGGTGTCACCCTAAAATTGGTCAAACAAGTCGTTGATCCTTGGAAGAGGATATTTGTTCTTAATGGTCACCTTATTCAACTAGTGATAATCTATATATATTCTGAGGGAACCATCTTTCTTGCGCACAAATAGGAAAGCAGAGCCCCACGGAGAGACATTGAGCCTAGTAAATCTCTTATCCAAGAGATCTTTCAATTTCTCTATTGGTTCTTTCAACTCGATGGGATCCATTCTATATGGAGAAATAGAGATAAGATGAGTATCACGGAGAATATCAATTCTAAAGTCCACCTCCCTATCAGGAGAGACTCTAGAAAATCATCAAGAAAGATATTAGGAAACTCACTAATAATCAAAACTAACTCAAAGGGAGGAGACTCTATATCATCAGCCTTAACTCGCACAAAGGTGATAGATACATCCTTTAGAGATTAGATTTTTGGCCCTAAGGTAGGAAATAAACTTACCCTTAGACAAAGCAGAACTACCCTTCCATTCTATAACAAGCTAATTTAGAGACTAGAATTTGATCATTTGGGTTCTACAATCGACAGAGGCATAACAGGCATAAAGCCAGTCCATGCCATGAATCACATCAAAGTTAATCAACTCTAACTCAACTAAGTTTTCCAAAGTATCTCTATGAAGATAGACACTGTGTAATCTTTATATACCCTTTCGACTAGAATGGACTCACCAATAGGAGTAGAAACACTAAAGGGCTCAAGAAGACATTTAAGAAAAATCTCAAATTTACTAGCCATATATGGAGTTACAAATTATAAAGTGGCACCTAGGTCAAGCAAGGCATACACATCATGGGAAAAGACTCGAAGCATACCCGTGACAACATCTGGTGCAACTTCCTGATCTTGTTGATTCCCCATTGCATATAGACGGTTTGTACACCCACCTGTATTAGTAGTGGTACCTTTTTGATAATCGCTAGCTAGTGGTGTTGTCAAAGACTAAGCTTTATTACCTCCATCACCCCGCATTCTCATTAGGAACTCATTCTGGAAGTGCTTGTTCTGTTTGCACCTATATCAAGCATTTGTGCCCTCATGGAACTTACCTAGATGGAATCTGCCACACTTGCCACATGGTAGTTTCCCTTTCGAACCTTGAGTCACACCAGCTTGGGATTGAGAACCCTGATCTTTGAAATTTTAATGACCCTAAGACATCTGATCATACTTGTTACTCGGAGTTGGCGCACTCACTGAGGATGGTGCATAATTCTAAGACCTCTTATGAAAGTAGGATTTGTCCCCCTTACTTTTCTTATGTTGGCTAGGTTCTTTCCCTTCTGACTTAGCCTTCTTGCTTAAATGCTCCTCTCTATCCCTCTTCATATCCTCCTCAAGTTGTTGCACATAGACCATAGGCCTAGAAATGTCCATGCCCGGGATCAGCAATGTTACTTTGCACTCCTTTTTAACGTGTCTGCCCAAGCTAGATATGAACTTTCTCATTCTAGATCTCATGTCAAGGACCATCTCTGGTGTATACCTAAATAGTTGTATGAACTTAAGGCTATATTCTTTAATAATCATCCCCTCCTGCTTCAAGTTAACAAACTCCTCAACCTTCGCTTCCCCTAACTCTTATGGAAAGAAGTGATCAAGAAAGGCACTCTCAAAGTTGTCCCAAATGGCATAGCATCCTCACCTCGGCTCTCTTCCCATTGATTGTACCAAATATTTGCTACATTCTTAAGTTGATAGAAAGTAAGTTCAACTCCCTCAGTCTCAATTGCATGCATAGCTTTCAACACTTTCCACATCTTATCAATAACTTCTACGGGTCTTTCTCAACCTTAGACCCTACGAATACTGGTAGATTTATCCTCAAAAAATCTCTAACCTTACTGCAACAATAGTCTCTTTAGAGCTAAAATTAGGAGCCTATGAACTCCAATTCCAACTTTGGGTCGCTACCAGCTAGGTGAGCCTAGTGATAGCTTCTCTGAAATCAACCTTTGTAGTAGGAGTAGACAAAGTAGTAGGATCCAGGGAAGCCCTAGTGGCTCTAGCAGGTCGATCTCGGCCTCTCGTGTCCACCTAATAGGAATATTGGTGGGGAAAGCACCTCTTTGGGTGATGGTACACTAAGGATGCATGATCTGCAAATACATAACGTATGAGTCAAATAGATACTTTCATAGATTTAAACTCTATCACACGAACTCAAAATACAAAAGAAGTGTAATAATTCCTAATGTCCCATAGCCTCTTACTTATAAAGTGTGGTGCAAAACACACCTATAAACAAGACACCACTAGACACAACTTCATAGACTCCCTAGGACACTTGAACTATGCACTTTGATACCAAGTTTTTCACGCCCCGAAAGGGTACCCTTGGTATGGTCGGCGCTCAGAGACTAATGTTATCCCCAAAGTGAACCATTTGATCTCATCACATTCATTCAATCACAATCTAATAGTGAAAGACATCAACAATCAAGAAATACTTAATAGAAAGCAATAAATATCGATAATCAAGGCCAAAGGCCAAATAATCCATTAATCAACTGAATAAGACTAGTATGAAAGAAACAAGCCACAAAAAATATCCTCCGAAAGCATAGGAAGACTCACCAATCAGTTGAATACAAATGGGACCTTAATGGGGCACCTATTGATGACTGTTATTACCTGTCTCTACATCAGGAAAAGATACATTCCCAAATGGATGTCAGTACGTGGAATGTACGAGTATTTAAAATGGCAAAATGAAATAAGTAAAGGTTGAATAAAATAAACTCAAATAACTCAAATCAAGAAGTAGGAAACTCAATCAGCATGTCAAGAGTCAAAAGTGAGAATACAATTTAGACAATGACCACTCATATACCATCCAATCCAATCCACTCAGAGTACTATCGAGACCTATATGGGAATTTCTCTAGACGACAACCATCACCTATGAGCCGATGTTGATACAACGAAGCAATGTTATTGCCACATCCACAGATACCTTGCCAGGGTAAAGGACAACACAATAGTGGATCCACAATCAATATCACCAGTCTTCTTTTTGGGATAATAGGGAAACGTTTGATTTTATTATTCAATCCTCTCTTACGCTGGCTATGTAGTTATTGAGTTTGAGTTAGACTTACTCTTACTCAATTTGATACTTAATACTCCTCTCAAGACTCAACATGCTCATAAGACAGCAATCCTACAGTTAACTCATTCAATTAGTCTCATTGAATATTTGTCCACTCAATTCATCACATCAACTATTAACTCTTTGGGTAGGAGCATTCTTTTAGGATTAGTTCATGACTCATAAACACTCTCTATCATCCATCATTCCAACTCATAATATTCAGGTACAAAAGTAGAGGGAAAACATCAATGAATTTTGTAGACTCTTCAGGGTCAAATCATACTCATGTATATTTATATAAGTGCAATATCTAATATTAACAAGAATTCATTCTGGGTTCATCTAGAAAAATAAAATAATCTATTTCAAGTTGTTGATTCATAAAAAAATATTCATTCATGCAAAGATTATATAGGAATACATTAGGATTTAAGAAAAAGCTTTCAAGAAATATTTATCGAAGACTCAATTCGTTCAAGACTAAATAAATCCGAGTTATGAGGCATATGGAAGAACATAATCCATATTGTAGTTGGCCTTACATAGCTGGAAGATTTGAATCTTGGAATGTCTTGGAAGAACTCATAAGATTCTCTTAAAACCCTAGCTTTTTCTCCCCTTGAAATCTTGCTCTAAGTTTGAGAATGTGTTTTAGCGTAAAAAGGTTGAATAGTTATGTTTAGGAACTTATTTAGGTATAAAACCATCAAGATAAGGCTTTGAAAAGGTGGAAAAATACCAAAATAATCCTTCTTAAAATGCATCTCAAGTCATATATGAGTCAATATATGGCCCGTAGAAATTTATCCATAAAGTTTTGGGAAGATTTTGGGGTCTCTGGATCCATTCTACGAGCTAAATCATGACCCATAGAAACATCTACAACCCGTAGTTGGGTCCGTCAAATTAAAGACTCAAAAATGGACTTTCTAAAGTCATTCCACAAGTTAACAAGATGGTTCATCATTCAAACCACGGCCCATAAGTCAGTTCATTAATTCACTCTACACTGGCAATTTGTAGTAAAATGGCCATAACGTTTTACTCCAAACTCTAAATGAGGTGAAATTGGAAAGATAATTCAAAGATATTTGATTTGGTAGGTCATAGGACACCTAATTCTTTGTATTCTAAAAGTTATGGTCATTTAAAGTTGATTCTTGCATAATCTAACACGAAAAACTCACTCGATAGGGAAGTTTTGAACGCAACTAAGTACTAGAGGTCTCTTATGACCCTTATCCACTTCTAATACACTTCCTACATATAATATGAGGCTTGAAACATAAGTGTATTTAAGAAATCACTAAGTTCAAGCTTATGTATTTATGACCAAAAATTCACATCCTAAGAATAGAATTGTGGGGTATTACAATAAGCATCAGTATCATTGTTGTAACTAAATCTATAAAATTGCAGAAGAGATTCTGACCTCATTTAGGACAATCATTTGCTGCATAACTCATACATGTTATGATAACTTTACTAACCATAGTTTCTAAAGTTATAATGTTCTATCTAGCCATCTTGTTTATCATTTCACTTTCAATAGTCAAACCACTCTAGTTATCCTATATACCATACAAGTACTTTCCATTGTTGGGTAACTAACCTCAAAAAATAACACATTCATGAAGTCCCTCAAATCATTGTTCAAACTCATCATTCAAATATCCTTAAAGTACATCATCGAGCTATCACCATACTTAGCCCTTTCAAATTGTTGAACATTTCGAACCTGGCCATGTAACCATTTTACAAGTCTATCATTTTTATCTTAATTTGGATCTACATTCAAATCATACACGACATACCAACTGTTCGCATTAAGAATTACGCACGATTTATCACTAAAGTGAGAAAGAATGAAACAAAGCAATAAAATCATATTGGACCAAGACCGTACGATAGGGAAAGAATAAACAAAAAAGATTTCCAACAGTCTTCATAGCCTCTTGAAGATAAGTACAAATGTCTTCATATTAATCCTCAATACTCTACTTAGACTCATTTTTTATACACGTGAGACCTATGAACCTAGAGCTCTGATACTTTTTATCATGATCCAAAACTAGATGTGTGGAACTTCTCTTGTTCCACCAAGGCAAGTCAGTCTAAAATCCAATTATAATGGTAAAGTGAGAAAGGATAATAAAAATGATAGTTTAACTACGAATAATAAGTCAACTTAATTAAAATCTCTCAAAACTTGGTGGTCATGTGCACAAGCCTCTAATGTATTACAACAGATTTGAAAAATAAATACAAGTGTCAAATGATGTTGTCTCCAAAGTAGAATAAGATAATAAGTAGGAGGATGAGGATTTGTTGAGATGACAAATAGCTAACTCACTAATCTTCACAAAAAGCCTCGGATAAAAAAAGTAGAGAGAGTATCATGAAGATCTGAGTGCATAACATACAAAGATATATAAGCAAGGGGTAAGTACCAACCACATGGTACCCAGCAAGCGAACTCCTAAATGTAAAGTCAAGTAATAAAGAATACAGGTACTCCTAACGCTCCAACCGAACCTCCATAACTAAAACCTGCATAAAATTAGCCCAAACTAAACAATTCACAATATGCATAGCACATAGCTCAATAACAACAAACTAATAATTATAGATCAACAACACAAGGATCAAGCTCACTCATTACAAGTTTGATAAAATGACACTCATGAGATTATAAATAATAAAGATGTGTGATGCAATGCAATGTCAAGTATAATGATGCATGTCTGACCTGGTGTTACACATCTGTTGTCTCTCGGTTCGAGACCCATGGGGGATTTTTAGTCCATGCATCCATCGGGGTGTGTGACATGACCCTCAAATCATAGTATTTGTCATAGCATGTGACACGACCCTCAAATTATAGTATTCATCGCAGCATGCAACACGACTCTTAAATTATAATATTTATCACGGTGTGCAACGCATCCCTTAAAATGGTACATCCTCTTTAATTCTTAGTTTTCCTCAATTCACATAACTTTTATCATAATTTGGTCTCAAAATTAATGCAAAAAGCTATGTTCACACAAATAATGCGGAGATGATCATTTTTTAACAGTGCACATCTCACAACAACATAATTATGATACAAAGATCAATAATAAGTCAAATAATTTGGTCTAAAAATTAATGCAAAAAGCCATGTTCACACAAATAATGCGGAGATGATCATTTTTTAACAGTGCACATCTCACAACAACATAATTATGATACAAGATCAATAATAAATCAATAACCTTTCAAATCATTCTCGACATATCACACATCAATATAGAAGCAAGTTACCCTTTATTATCTCTTTTTCATCATTAGGATTATTTAATAAGAACAAGTTAATTCATCACTAAGTCCCACTGCTCTCAAACACAAATAAAAAGAAAATATACATATCTATACATTTAACAAGAGTCGAGAAATTCACTTGCCTCAATTAATTGAACAATTATTTTGAAATTTGAGCCTTTTGTAACACTTTTGGGTGATCAAAATCTGTTCAAATACATAATCTCTATAAGAATATGAATCCAATGACACTCATGTTGTTATATTTATTTTTGGCTCAAAAAAATTAGGTCAAAGAGTCACCCCGAATCCTCGAATTCAAATCTAAAATTTTCTTTCAGATTATGTTTACATATAATAAAATAAACTCATACATAAAATTTCATCTAAAATAGATCGTTATTTGATCCCCAAATCAAAAAAAAATTCTAAGAATCCGGAGGCAATAGTTTCTTAATTAAGCATAAATTGTACACGTTTCTACCCTAAAATATTGTTCATAATCACATAAAAGTTTAATATAAAGGACAATAATACTTACCTTGATGATTTGAGATGAAAATTATATTTTTTCTTTCTTTTTCTTTCTATGTTTCTTTTCTTTTCTGTGTTTCTGTTCCACGATTTCTTTTCTTTTTTTGGACGTTTTGTGTTTTTGAGTTGGGGCATTCATCCCCTCTTTTTTTTCTTTTGTTTTTTTTTGTTTTTTTCCTTTTTATTATTAATACAATAAGGCTTTATTTAATTTAAAATCATGTCACTCATTCTCATAAGTCATAAATTATTTACAAATACTACAAAAAAGGTTAAAAGTAGAAAATTAATTAACCATTAATAAGTGAGTAGTTCAAAATTTTTAATTTATATTTATGAAAAAAGTCTTTTATGAATGAGTGAAGACTCGTTCTCAAAATGATCTAACGGGTCATTACAACAGTTATCGATGTTTTAACTCTATTTTTATACATAAACGTCTTGAGTATAAATATCATTGAGTAGAATCTTAAATGAGTTACGAATGATTTTCAAATCATAGTTGTAATGAAAGATGATGATAATTTTTTAGATGAGTTTGAGCTTTTTGAGTTAAAGTCCAATGGGACTAAATGAGACGATTTGAGTATTTTACTTAATCGAGCATATGAGCACATATTTTGGGAGTAGTATTAGAATTGATTTGGGTAATAGTTTAATCAACTCAAACTCCATAAACTCTGCCGCCAGCATATGATGACAAGAGTCATACCTATGAAGTCCCCAAAGAGGCTTTTATTGGATCCATTAAGTTTTGCATTCGTTACTCTAGCAAGGTACTAGATGGTTGTAGCAATGATAGCAGTTCATTGTATCATCACTCGCTCATATGGTGATGATTTTTGGTTATAGAAACTCCCTAAGAGTAATGTCACGACCCAGGCCTAGTGCCAAGGTGTAACATGGTGAATGAGAACCCAAAAGTCCCCAAACAAGCCTCATAGAATAATTAACCACATCATTGGTTAGAAAGTGCGGAATAAACATAACAATCAAGACTAACGGGTAAGGAAATTAGGACGTAATTTATGGGAATAGGGACATGGGATTGCCATCACATAACTTCAACAAGTCTAAGGAGAAAGGAGCATGGGATGCACTCTATGAGGAAGTAGGGACTTAGGACTTTCACCAACTAGCCATACATCACACATAACAAAGCATGGGGTAAGGACTTGGGGTTGACCTCCATAAGTAAATATTATAGCATGATTCATACATAACATAGTGTCAAACAATGCCTCTAATCATGGTGGAACGGAGGCCAAGACATGTCCCGAACTTACCCTCAACATAAAGTATCATAGGTACTCATACATAGCATAGGTAGATAGAAGGTGGGTATCATCCTTGGAGTGAAGGACTCACCACGAGCTAACTTCCACAATTGAATCTAGCCATGAAGAGGTGGATGAGGAAAGTCTTTGGGCACTACCTGATTAGATCATGTATGATAAAAGTATGTGCTAGTACATTTGAATGTACTAAGTATGCAGGCATGCAATGCATATGAACATGATAAACCTGTATTTCAATGTCAGATGACAAGGGCACATATATATAGAAAGAAGTATATATAGGAAAGAATATCATATCAAGATGCCTTAAACCATGATGCATAAATACCATAATACATAAATATAGCGGGGATGGGACTTCAACTTACATATAAAATCATGCGAGCTATTACATGAAATTCTGTCATGATCCAAAATTGAATTGCAACTAAAGAGAATAAAGTAAAGCAAAAGCAACCACAACATTCAATACAAAATCCCTAAATATGGAGTCATGAGTATAAGAGCATCTAAAGTAGTACAAATGAGTAAATACTACTGCCTCAAATGAAAATACAACGCTGTCTGAATAGAAATACATAGTCTAATACAAAAGTCAACAAAAAGGAGCCTCAAAGAAACAATGGCGACTCGAAGTCTGAGAGAATAGGAGTCTCACCACTGGACCTGGTAATGAAGAAGGTCTCCGAGAGAATAGGATCAACTACCTGTGGGGGTCCCTATGCTCGATCTGTAGGGAGAAAATAAAGTAGGGGTGAGTACACCAAAATATATTCAGTAGGTTCAATCGACTGGGTAGGAGAAATTGAATAAGCATGTAGTAACTAAGAGTCTCTACCACTTGCATCACAAGGTTAATACACAATATATACATAAATAAGAACAGATAAAGATAGTAAGTGCAACCAATAATGCAAAGCATATGAGATGTATTAATACAATGGTGTTGTAGGCAATGTATGAGGTGGAATCATGACCATCGTAAGGCTGATGTACATAGCTATCAAGCCAAAGCTACCAAATAGAACTTAACGGTGTCACAGGCCATGTACTAAAATATTTCAAGGTGTTGCAGGCCATAGACTGAACTATCTCAAGGCGTTGCAGGACTTATATTGAAATATTTCAAGTATCACAATGTCTCAGGTGGTACAGCTGCAATATGAGATGAGTGCATGTCAATGCCACAATACAAGTATATATAATAGCCATATAAATGATAAATGGTATATACAATATTCATAACATCAAAAAGAATATTCCAAGTAAATCAACTAGTACCACAATGCCATCAATAAGTCTCATGTAATCACTCTCTCATCAATAATCAAAATATCAATGAAATCGGACTCCGCAAGTCCTAAAATATGCTCATAAATCACAAAATGTATCACAAATATCATCAATTTACACAAAACTATCAAAATATTATCACAAGTCTCATATTATTACAATAATATTCAAAATATCTCAATTCTCAAGATTTCATTTCAATTTATCAATAGGATCATAATTTACTCAAATTTTGGCATAATCGGTATCACATTCCTTCACAATTCAAACATATTAATTAATTTACTCATGAATCAATCTAGATCTTACAATTATCACAGGAACATATCCAATAACTCGAATTCAGTTTCAAAAGGTTAGTCGAACCTACCTCAATACCGAAACTGCACTCGAATAAGTTATTCTATCAACTCAAGCATTCAAACGATCATCACATGAATCAACCACTATCAAAAGTAGATATTGTGCATCAAGAGATGAATTTTGATATGCATATTGGCACGAATTAGGCTTAGAGACAAAATGGTCAAAATTAGGATTAAAATTTGAAGTTTTCAAATCTAGAAATTGATTCAAAATTATGATTCTATGTGAGAAAAGAAGTTCGTGGATGAATCTCCTACATAAATCGAGTTCAAAATGAGGGAAAAATCATCAATTAAAGTTTCCAAGGTCAAGACATAAAATTCTCAATTTTTAACATTCAAAATCATGAAATTCAAGACAAAATCAAGATAAAAGTCATGAAATTAATCAAAAAGATGATAGAAACACTTACCCAAAAGAATTTTACAAAATGTCTCACCAAAATCGAGTCTCAAAGTTTCAATTTATGAAAATGGTTGAAAATGGTGATTTTATGGATTTAAAACTGACTAGTAAAAAATGTACTCCGCAAGCGAGGAGAAAGATCAGCGAATGCGGAGGGAAAACTCAACAAAGCACCATGAATATGGGTCCAGGCCCGTGAACGCGGAAGGTCCACCAGCTAGACATCCGTGAACGTAGATGGACTATCTGTGAACACGGAGAAGAGAAAGGTCAGACCTCCGCAAATGCAAAGTCTTATCTGCGAACACGGATAGTTAACTGAGTTGCACCAGAAACCAGAAAATCAACTATTATCAAATCTCGATACGAACCCTCGGGATTCATTCGAGACCCAAATTTCACAAACTAGATATGTATTCATACCAAAAATGGCAATCTAAACTCAACCGAATAATCAGAATTCAATTTCAAGATTTCCTTGATACAATTACCAATGAAACTCAAACTAAACTAGTTTAAAACTCAAAATATCAAAACTGCCCTCGAAAACTTCAAAAATTATGATGAGACCATTTCTAGCGTTATTTTCACCATTTGGAACTACTGAAACTACTAGAATTTTGATCCGAGCTTCCGAACTCAGAATGTTGATCAAAGTCAAACTTTGGCTTAAAAAACAACTAAAAATACAACTTTAGGTCCAAAATCTTCATTCTAACTCTAAATTTAGTTCTATAACTTCTCCTAGACCAGATTCAATGTTTTAGAGCTAATGGAATTCACAAATTTCTGATTCGACACCTGAAACTCAGAATGATACAAAAACTCACTTTTTCAATAACTTAAACTTTTAAAAATGTCAAAACTCATATTTTTCACTTTTAAAATACAGGATCTCAGTTCCAACCATACAGATAGTTCAAAATAGGTCTAAAATAACTTACAAAAGGGTAAAATAGTAATTTTGACAAATAGTCTAAAAATGACCAACTAGGTCACTACAAATCCTTATGTGCTCTCTACATCAGAGAAAGAGTGATTTACTTGTCAAAGGTAGACCATATCTCACCTTATGAGAACACCACCAATTTTGAAGAGTACCTCACCTTATGGGAACATCACCCATTTTGGCGAGGAGGTTACATATACATAATCATCCATATAGGGAAAATATGATCCTACAGTGACATGTAGTTATGAAAAATGTAGGTTTTACTTAATGACCCCTTGGGTCAAGCCCCTATTTCTAATCTCATTCTATTCTAAGTCATCATCCCACGAGAATACATATACATACACATGGTTGAAATAGGAGCATAAGTCTTTTCAAATCATAATCATGCATACTTGGGCTAAAGAGCAAAATCATACTTCAATCCATGATTTCATACATAGGAATAGCTCATTCATACTTGTACGTGATGATGTATACACACTCATAAGTGCTTAAAACCATATCATATACATTATGTGATCACATTTTATGTCATAATCATGTTTACCTTAAAATCATAGTCATAATCATAACTGGGTAACAACCCACATCATAAATCTCATAAAAATCTTTATTCATGCATACTCTGAGGAATGAAAAAATAGCATGGGTACTTGAAATTCATAGTTAAATTATGATAATAAAATGAAATCATACTTAATCCATGAAGAAATCAACAATTGAACCATAT
Organism: Solanum aculeatissimum; assembly: GCA_038996855.1. Taxonomy (NCBI): domain Eukaryota; kingdom Viridiplantae; phylum Streptophyta; class Magnoliopsida; order Solanales; family Solanaceae; genus Solanum; species Solanum aculeatissimum. The sequence continues at coordinate 23,696 of JBCEWC010002705.1, forward strand.
TTGAAACTACCCATGCATAAATTCATCATAAAAAGGGGCATGCATATTCAATTCTCATAAAATCCATGTAAATTGACATAATAGGACTTAAATCATGTTAAAATCATCAATTGATGTCATAGTATGTGGTTGTACTTTGTTGTGTTGACATGTGGAATTTGTGCTATTACTTATTTTACCTTTGGCTGAACTAGAGCATGTATCTAAAAAAAGAAATCAACTCATAACTTAATTGAATCAATTTTGAAGCTAAAACACAAAACTCACTTGCAAATCATACTTAGAAATCATGAAATTGAAGAAATAGATTTTGGGCTTCATGATTGGAAGGAATTCATGAATGAAACTACACATACCTCGATGAATTTAGGAAGATTAAGATGCAATAGATTTGATATTGAAAGCACTCTTGAAACCCTTAGCTTAAATCTTCAAAGCTTGGTTTGAATGGAGTTTTTAAGACTTGAATTCTAGAGTTTAAGTATCAAAATGAGAGTGAAGTGAATACAATAGACTAAGGAATGATTTAAGGGTCTTAGGATAGGCATAAAAGTCTTAAAAGGCCCTGGAAGTGAATCAAATTACCAAAGATTTCTTAATGAAATGGAATAAAAAATTTAACTGGATACCACCATGAAAGGCTTCACAGTTCGTGAAGCTCTTCACGATCTATGGTGGCCTCTGTGAACATGCCCCAAGTTACGAGATAGTGAATTTCCTTGATGAAAAAGGGCAAGGGTCCCTTCACGGCCATCACCACGGTCCGTCGTGCTCACCACGAGCCGTGGTGGTGCCCGTGGTGGCACCCTTAGGCAAACAATGGCAACCAAGGCAAGGGCCTCCTTCCACGAGCCATTTCACGGCCAATGGTGAGGTCCACGACCCTTGAAAGGCTTCATGGAGGGCCACTTAGGCTTGAATCTCATAGGAAGCTAGGACAAGCCACGAAATGGCCAAGGGCCACTCCATGGCCACCTCCATGGCTCATAGACCCTTCCACAGCTCATGGAGGTTTCCTTGAAAGGGAACCTTGGTAAACAATCATTGGAAACCATATTTTAAGCATCTTTAAGGCCTTTTGAAGCCTGGATCCTGACAAGTAAATATATATATTATTTTACTATGTTGCATATGGTTGAGTCAATAACTTTTCTTTGATTTGATTAGACTTTGAGGTATCCATGGACCTGTCACTAGCACCTTCTTAGCAGTTGATAAGAGTAAAGTCTTTATAGACTGGACAGTGTTTGGATTGAGTTGATGTTTCTATTTTTTGAGACTTGTTGCTTTAAAAATTATTCCTTGATGTTGAGTTGATCAAATAATTGTTTAAAAACTAGTAATAGTACTCCTTTGAGTTTTTGATTGAGGTATCCCAATTAGATGTATTTTACTCTTAAACTGAGTCTTTCGTTGTATGAGTGAATGTGTGATCAAGTCAAGTGGTTCGCTTAGGAATGGACAATGATTTCTGAGTGTCGGCCGCGTTCTGGGTACTCTCCTGAGGTGTGACTTTATCATAATAATCTGTATATTTATGTGTGAATTGGTGAATAAAAATTTTAGGGTTTTAGTTTAAATTGGGATTTTTTGAATTAGATTGTAAATTAGGTTTTGTTTTAACTTAGAATTGAAGTGTTGTTGAAGTTAAAAGTTAGATTTTAGAAGTAATTAGAAGTCAGAAATATTGAACTTTTTAACTTAGAAAGTTATACTTAGAAAAATATTACATTGTATGATTTTTGAAGTTTAAGAACTTATTAAAACTTAGAACTTGAATTTTAGGAATTTTTGAAGTTGAACTTAGAATTTGAATTGATTTTTTTTGTTCTTTAACTTAAAAAAATTCAACTTGAATATCATGAACTTAGAATTTAAACTAGAACTTCTAATTATAACTTAGAACTTAATCATAACTTATATTGAACTTAGAACATTAACTTGTATTTTAGGCCGAATTTTTCAAGTTGAACTTAGAAATTTTTTTGGTGTAGTATTTAATTATTTGAACTTAGGTTGTTAACTTTAGAAATTGTGAATTAATTATATTGTTCATGATATTATTAATTTAGGTTTCATGAATTGTAGTCTTTAGAAATATTGACTTTAGAAATCTTAAATTATTGTAGAATATATAAATTTTAAGTTGTGAACTTTGAACTTGAATTTAGAACTTGAACTTTAGAATTTTTAAGTTGAACTTTTTTAACTTGAACTTGGATTTTAAAACTTGAATTTTAGAGGAAAAAAATCGATTAAGTACTTATAAACTATTTTGGTTTGTATAAATTCTCAACTTTAGATATGTAAACTTTAATTATACTTGAAATTTAAAAGTTTGTATTTTAACTTAGAAAAATTCAACTTGAACTTTAGAAATGTTCAACTTTAGAAATCTTGAATTATTGTAGGACGTATGAACTTTAAGTTGTGAACCTTGAATTTGAAATTAGAACTTGAATTTTAGGATCTTTTAGGTTGAACTTAGATTTGAGAACTTGAATTTTAGAACTTTTTAATTAAGTACTTAGAAATTATTTTGATTTGTATAAATTCTCAACTTTAGATACTTGAACTTTAATTATACTTCAAATTTTTTAACTTAAAAAAATCCAACTTGAACTTTAAAAATGTTGAATTTTAGAAACCTTGAATTATTGTAGGATATATAAACTTTAAGTTGTGAACTTTGAACTTGAATTTAGAACTTGAACTTTAGGATTTTTAACTTGAACTTAGATTTTAGAACTTGAATTTCAGGATTTTTGCAATACTTAGAAATTATTTTGATTCGTATAAATTCTCAACTTTAGATACTTGAACTTTAATTATACTTGAAATTTGAAAGTTTATACTTTAACTTAGAAAAATTCAACTTGAACTTTAGAAATCTTGAATTATTGTAGAATATATAAAGTTTAAGTTATGAAATTTGAACTTGAATTTAGAACTTGAACTTTAGGATTTTTTAACTTGAACTTAGACTTTATGTACCTGGAAGTCAAGGTACAATATGGTCATTGCGACCAATTTTGAAAGAAAAGCGAGCTTCAGATTGTTTAACTGGCTAAAGAAAGTTAGGGATGATCCGGCACCTTCGAGTTGGATGTTGCCTCATGTATTTTGAAAACTTATGTCAGTATTAGGATACCAAAGAATTCAAGGCTTTATCCGATAAAGTTAAAAAAGCTAGAGGCAACCTAAAGGGTGGCTCGCTCCACACCGAGGTGCGAAGAGTGTTGGTACGATTACGAGGGAGATGGTAAAGTTTCTAAATTTTAAGTTTAAATTCATACTCTTAAATAAATTATTTGATAGAATATCATTTCATCAATGGTATTTTTATTTATAGGGAAACAATTGGGACACACTCTCTATCGTAATGAAATTTTTAAAAGGACTCATATGAAGAAAAAAACTAATGTGTTGGATCCATGATATGGAGATTCGATCCAGCTAATGCCTACACAATTCAATAAAATTTGAATGGAAAAAATAGTTGGAGAGAGTCATAAAGGCTGAATATATGAAATGGACTCTAGGAATGACATACGATGACTCCATTGGGGTTTAGAAGGTATTAGATCATCACATCAAGTCGAGGTCATAGACCAAGTTCAGATAGTTGCCATGTCTCAGCAAATCGTAGAAACTATACGCACATTGATAGAATCTGAAGCAAAAAGGGTTGAGGAGAAAAGAAGTATGAATGAATAAGTTGAGCAAATCAAAGAACAAGTGATCAACCTCGTTTGTCGGCCTCTGTCCCATTCTATAAGAGGATCCACTCTCGATGACTCCGACAATAGTGATGAATAGAAAATAGTCGTTAGGTTTCCTATGTTAGTTTAAGAACATTTTGAATTTTTTTTGTGAACTTTGAAAGACTTTAAATGTTGTAAATTATGATTTTATTTATTTTGAGTGTTTAATTATATTTGTTATTATATATTTGTAAGTTTTGTTTGTTGTTAGTTGTATTGGATTGGGCTGAATTGAATTGAATTCTCGTTGCAGGTGGACAACAGAAAATACAGGTTTCTCCTATAAAAAATATTATAGAAAAAGCGAAGAATAAAGTCCTTTTGTCCGTCACTTTTCTGCATTTTTATAAAAAAATTCTAGAGAAACAACAAACAAGGTCCTTTAGTCTGTCGCTTTTCTGCATTTAAAAAACTAATTCAGAAAAGCGACAGACATGGACCATAAGTTCGTCGTTTTTCTAAAAAAATTCAAGAACACGAAAAATAATAGAGACGGACAGTGATCCAAAGTTCGTCGCTTTTATAAAAAATAAAATTAAAAATACTAAAAATTATACCACACTGCCCGTCGTCTTGTATTAAATAATTAAAAAAATATAGACAGTCATGTTATTGATATATTTTTTAAAATAAAAAAAGGGCAACATAATTTGACGCTTTATGCAACCCATTCCGTCGTTTTTGAAAAAGTGTCAAGCAAAAAAAGCGACAAAACAAATTACATCGCTTTTTCGTTGAGTTTGACCCAAAAAATGACGTATGCCATCACTTTTTTGCATCATTTGTCAGTATTATTTTAGTAGTGAATTTTCTAAGGTACTTCTTAAGAAAATAAAACAAAATATTCAATAAAAATAATAATAAAATCGCGTAAAACAAACAAGTCAAAATAAAAATGATCATAATTTAAAAGTATTAAGTCGTGTTAAAATAATTCTAGTAAGTATTGATTACATGACTAAACACTAAAGTAAAAACTAAAATCAGGTTATCTATTTTAATTATCTTAACCAATGTAAAACTAAAGAAGAAGTATTCAACATCATTATCATTCTTAGTGTTGAATTACTTTTATTTTATTTTTGCTAGTATTAGTATTGATTTGATTTTGATTTGAGTTACTAATTAATATCTATGGACTATAACTTTTATTGGATCATTCAAAATTCTAAATTTAACTTAAAATAATATGTTAAAAGATAAAGCTATGAAAAAGTATAAAAAATATTTGTAAATTATATCAAAGTGAACACTTTTATATATAAAATAAATTTTAAAAATTATATATATAATGTTGACTTTTTAAAATTAAAATCAAACCAACTCAGGTATAGTCTGTTTTTTTTCAATATCAAACCACTATTTAGATTATTTTTTTTCGGTTTGATTTGGTTTGCAGTTTGTTGTAATTTTTTATTTGATTTTGTTCACCCCTAAATCTAAAACCAATATTACTAATATAAATATATTAATACACCTTATTCAACATTATTGTTATACACCCTATCAGATGATCCCAATACCAAATACAATGTATAACTATTGCAAATTATTAAACATATATAGATTAAAAAGTGGATCAAAGAAGATATTGATATTATAGTAGGATTTGTCTCAAGGAATGTAAAGTAGAATTCGTAGAAAGTTGGCTGTCAAATCCTATGTCTGCAAATATCAATAATTTAATGTACATCCTGATTTACTTGCCAGATAATAAAGTTATTAACAGTAAGTATTAATACCAGAAATCAAGGAAGAAATACATAACATCATGACCTCTTTATTAGGTTAATACTACACTTGTTCTTTTCAGAAACCTAATTAGGTTAACAATACCGAAAAGTGTTGGTACTTTTTAGAGACCTAATTTATTTGTTGTCGCGTTAATTTAAAAATTATATATAAATAGTATTTGTCATTAAATAAATATAATATTTATGTAAATAAAAATTATATAAATACTATTAGTTTGATACAATATTTTAGTCTATTGTGAAACGACAAAGATTTGATTGTTAATAGTTTTTGAATACATAAAGTAATAATTTAGAATTGAATAATTAGAAGTTAATTAATTAACTGATTAAAATTTAATGTAACAAAAGATTATTAAATATAAAAGGAGTAGTTTAATGTTTCTTACATAATTTTACTGAATTGTTTGTTTTTTAAATTTGTTACATTACATAATTTTATTAATAAAATATTTAATAGTAAAAAATTTTAGTTAATTATTTACATAGAATAGTCCTAAATCGAAAGTGAATTTTAAATATAAAGAAATCTTAATCTAAAAGTGAATCTTGAAATTAAATAAATAAAAAGTTAAATAATAAATTAAGGAAAATAGTGAAAAGATAATTTTATCTAAAGAAGAATGTTTTAATGAAGGGTAAAAAATTCAAACAATATTTTCTAAGGACTTTCATATTTTTAATATAGATAGATAGATATAGGTGTATGTGTGTGGAATTTAAGGAGTATGTAGAGTTAATTTTAGGAGAAGGGTTCTGATATATCCTCAACTTTACACGTAAAGTTGACATAAATAATTTTAAATTTATTTTTGGACTTTTTTTTTTAAAAATCATGTGCAGGAGTATATTTGATCTTTCTCACACATGAAAAAAAATAATTTTTTTTATTTAATGGCTAATTTGAGTTTTAAATATATTTCTTATATATTTATTTTTTTAATCATTATTTGAATTTCTTACTTTTTTTTTTCATTCTTTAGTGTAAAAATATGATAACATAAAAAAGAAACTATGAATGGGAAAAAGAGAAAAAAGTAAGGAAAAAAACTTAAAACTAATTTTTTTTGGCTATATTATAGTTTATTTTTATATTTGTAAAAGGAAAAAGGAGGGACAAATTTTAACCAAAAAATGAGCGAAAAAAATAAATTTTAGAGTCAAAATAATAAATTCATATTAGTCATTTAATTAAAAAAGTAAAAAAAAAATCACATGTAAGAAGGATATATACCCCTGAACATGATCTTTTTAAAATCAAAATTAAATTAAAAAAAAAGTATGCTTGGGTCGTTTGTGTAATAATAGAGATATATGTGAATCTTTTCTATAGCAAAGGATAATTATATATGATGATATTCCACGTCTATTGAATTGTTTTGTCATATCAAAAATTATTTTTAAGAATTCATTCTGTTTCACTCTATGTGACATATTTTTTTTAATCTATTCAAAAAGGAATGACATTTTAATATAATTGAAAATATTTTAAATTGAAATTTTCACTTTTACTCTTAATCAAATGATTCTTATGTGTATAAATATCTAATAATTATTTTAGATCACAAATTTTTATTTTTTTATTTTTTTAATTTCATACCAAATCAAAAAATACTATTTTACAATTTTTCCACGTGCACTATATTCTTTCAAAATCATGGATAGACTAGACAGTACTCGTTGTAATATTGTCCAAATATCATCATTAAATAATGAAAACAATTGCATGATATTAGCTTTTTTTAAAAAGAGAAAAAGGAAGATCTTACGGAAGATTTGAGGAACAAAAGGGAGTTTAATCAGAGTAGGAATTAAGATTTGATGTTTATGAGTTCAACATTTAATTTTTTAAAATTATTAGATTTTGTATTATACTTATTTAATTAATATTTTTAATAAATAAGTCGATAATAAATTGTTGATCATTGAATGTCATATACACTTTCATGTCCTGCATATGAATAGGGATGGCAATGGGCAGAGTGAGATAGGTATGGAGCGGGACGGGGCGGGTTGCTGACTTAAGGTACCAAATACGAACTCAAAAAAAATTAAATCTTTATAATTAGTAAAAATCAAAGATATAAACTTTTTATATTAAACTTTGACTTTAATTTTAATTTTTTTCTCTAAAATTTAAACCATACGTGTCAAGTAAATTATTAGTTATTAAATATTAATTAGAAATAATTAATAGGTGATTAAGAAATAACTATTGAAATGTTAACTAAAAGTAGTTGAGATGTTAATTAGTGAAAAGTGAAAAAAGAAATTATGAATTTTATTTCAATTAAGGGGGGTTCAAAATTTAAAAAATCATGAACTAGTCGAATGATGATTGACATCTACGGTATATAAATAAAAAATAATTTTGACTATATTTTTTGTTAAAATGGCATTAAAGGCAAAATGACTTAAATTTTTTTTATGAATTGAGCTTAACACGTCCCACCCTACTCCATTATTATCCCTACATGTGGAGAATTTGAAACTGAAGTGTTTGTAAAATAGGTAAATCCAAAATACAAATTAAAATTAGTAAATTGGATGACAGAGTAAGTTCGAGTGTAGCTCCGGCCGTGCGTCTAATCCGAGGAAACAGAGAAGCGGATTCTGTGACCAATCCAAATCCCGTTTGCTTTTTTTCCTCGTCTCGTAATCAAGCGTTTTCCATGTAAGCTGAGTGCGGCAGTGTGCAGTCACACTGTTGCCATGTCATTTAGTAGGTCCCTCACCTGTCTTACCAACAAATTCGGTGTGGTCAGTAAAACAGGACGAATGAGTACATGCGTGTGTTAATCCTATAGGCTTCAATTCTACCTAAAACCAATGCACCTTCCCTTACTCCAAAACAGTAGAAGCAAAATGAAAAACACTCAGTTTAGGTTGTCAAAAGATATTCACGTGGATTTCCGAAGCTAAAAGTCCTTATTTTATCACTTTCTTATATATATTTTAGAAGTCAATATTATAAATATAATTAAAAAAATTAAAAAAAAGATAATTTTATGTAAAGTATAATCTTTTAATAAAGGACAAAAATTTCAATTGACATTTCTAAGTGTCTTCACACTTTTAATATAATGTATATATATATATATATTAGTACTAATATATATAAGGAAATAGTTTGATGAACTTCCGATTTCTTGCTTGGTTCAACTGCTAGAAGCAGATAGCTAGTTGGTTATTAACGCATTTGTTTTTATTTATTTTTATATTTTATTTATTTTAATTTTTATTTATTTTGGAACCTTTATTATATTAAAAAGACTGTGTAAAAAAATTATAAATTGTACTCCATCTGTCTTATTTTATATGGCACCGTTTCTTTTTATTCCGTCCTAAAAAGAATGTCACTTTATTATAACTAGAAATAATTTAATTTTAAAATTTTAGTTTTACTCCTTATGAAATGAATCTCAAACACATAAATATGTAAGAATTATTTTAGACAACAAATTTTCAACGTCTTTCTTTTTTTCTTGCATATTGTACCAAGTCAAGCGGTACCATATACAATGAGATGAAGGGAGTAATATTTAGCAATTCAAATGTTTACATAAAAAGTACTATAATCACAATAATTAGCAATTCAAATTGAGAAAAAGAAGTAATAACATTAAATGTGTGTTTAGTATGGAGGAAATATTTTCCTGAAAATGTGAAAATATTTTTCAATTTTCTCATCTTTGGTTGGCTTAAATATTTTGGAAAATATTTTCCCAATCAACTCATTTTCCTCAAATTTAAGGAAAATGACTTCCTTCAAAAAATTAAAAAAGACATTTTCCAAAACTTTCATTCAATCTCAAATTAATTTTTTGAAAATTTTATTTATTTGTCTACGGTCTACCCCATCCATACCTCTATCCCCTGCTCCCCCCAATACCTCTTACAAGCTCTCTCTCC
>JBCEWC010002706.1:0-10870 GCA_038996855.1 Solanum aculeatissimum
TATTTTAGAAGTCAATATTATAAATATAATTAAATATTAATTTAAAGAAAACTGGTGAAAAGACGATTTAATCTAAAACATAGTCTTTTAATGAAGGGCAAAAAGTTCAAACAACATTTCTAAGAGTGTTCACACTTTTAATATAGTATAGATTATTGATTATTGATTTATGAACATGTAAAATTAATAAAATATTTATTATTAATTTTTAGTTCTTTAACAGTTGGATATTTGATTTAATTGATAACAAAACGTTAATATATAATCATATACACATGACAGGCATAAAATAGAAATAATAATAAGATTAAAAGTATAATACAGATTTTTTCGTCAATTACTTTTTTAAGATAGGATTGTTCGAATTTTTTCAAATGACTCATATAATAAATTATGGAATAATATTAATTGTGTGCCTTTGGCACTATCAAATCTATGATTGAGAAGAAAAAAAAATATTAGTCTGTGTCAAGAAAAAAGAAGGTATCTCAAAAGTAATATTAAAATTTGAAAAAAAAAGATTGATAAAATGTTTAAGTTATTGTATATAATTAGGAGAAATAGCAATGGCCTCATTGGGTTATTGATTTAACTATTAACAAAAAAATAGGAAATATAATTGATCTCAAGTTTTATTTTACAAAATTGTTAAAATCATCAATTCAATTATCTAATATTGATAAATTAATAATATTTTACCAACATAATTATTTTAAAAAAAAAACTTTATCAACATAACAATCTTAATAAATTAACAAATATTTCTTTTTAGTTAAGTATTTAAACACCCTCCAACTCCCTTAATTTTGATGCATTTTATAATATCTAATTCTTCTTGGGATATTTTCAATAATAGAATGAGCTCATTCAGATATGAATTCAAATATGTTCAATTTTTTTTTATTTAATTTTCTTTTATTTCTAAATGCGATATTTTTTCCTCAAAGTGAAGAAGAAAAAAGGATAGGGTGATGATTTTTTTCTATAGTTCATTTTTAAAAAATATATATTTTTAATATATATATATATATATTGATTTCTTTTAAAATTAAACATGTTAATATTTCATTGTTTTGGGGAATCTAGAAATACTATTTATATGATATGTGAGATTGAGGTGTCCATGAGATGTGTTTACATCAAGAATAAATATATATCTAGTCATTTGATGAGTTAGAATGTTTGATTAATCATTAATAATAATTTTTAAAAATTATGTATGTGTATATACATAAAAAGGCAACGAGCTAAATATTATAATGATAAATAACTATTTTTAGTATATATTTTTCTCCTCTCATCATGTAAATAAAGTCACATTTTCAAATCTCTATCCATCTTTAAAATCACTATTATAATTATTGAAAATTCATAATTCAATATGGACATTTTCTTTTCAATATTTATTTATTTATTTCGCATTTTCTCTCCTTATCTCCTACTCAAAATTATCATTGAAAATTGAGTTTATGATTATATATAAACATGATTGAATGTTGATCTCATGTTAACAATTTGATTTAGAGTAAAATTTGAAATAATTCATTTTATTTTAAGTTGTATTATTTCAGAAAGAAAAGAAATTTATCATATTAAAAAAATCCTTCAAAATATGCAAAGAAAAAAATAAAATAAGGATACATATTAGTATTAAGGAGTGAAAATGAAAAAAATGTATGAATAAGTTCTTTTAAGATTTGAGAAAAAAGAAAAATCATGTTCACACCATTTTAAAATCAAGATATAAAAAAAAAACAATAACAATATTAATGTTATGGATTTTTCAACTTCTTCTTCAAAGTTGGTGCAAAATCAGCAACTTGAACCAATTCAATATGCATAAATCTATAATTATCTCTATAAGGAGTAAAGTCACTTTCAGATAATAATCTAAAAATTTCATGATCGGAATCAACAGTAATAGTTTCTTCTGTTGTTTTAACGACTTGTTTGAAACTCAAATTTTCAAAGGTATCCATTTGATATATAACCTTGGATTGAATTTTTGGAACAGTCCACTTATTAAGTAGATCTAATTGTTGAGGCATATCATATTCTTTTTTCTATTGTTTTTAACAGTAGTGTGCTTCTTGATTATATTCATCTTAATCATGTGTTGGACTAACACTACTTACCACTATTATCAACATGGCTATGATACTAAATTTCCAGAAGACTGGTGGTAATCCGCACGGTCATTCAGTCATGGTTTCTAAATTAAGGTAATTTTGAAGTTTATTTTTATTTTATATTAATACTTTCATGTTTTATTAGACTATAGTTATTTGCTTTGGTAATAAAAAGAATACAATGAATAGAAAAGAATAATAATTTGGATCGTATATTTACGTCCAAATTTCATTTCAAAGTTTTTTTTTTTTGAAAAAGAATAAATAGGGGTGAGGGGGTGGGTGGGGTTTCTGAGGAGAAATGACAAGAAAGAGAGAGAGTTCATCTTGATCATGGTACTAAAAAATAAAATCCTAAAATTACGTCCAATTAGACACATAAATAAAGTTGATATTCTTACACTAAATTTATTAGATACACATACTCAAGATGAAATCATATATCATTTTTTCATAAAATGAATCAGATTTTATAATTATCTATATATATACTAGTAAAGGTAGTCCGGACGTTATTCAGATTAAATAAATATATTTAATTATTTTTGCACTCATATTTATATAGCTAAATTTGATATTTTATTCGTTTTAATTTGTTTGTTCTTTTTTTAGTTCATCTAAAAAAATATATTTGATTGTTTTTACATTTTTATTCATATGACTAAATTTAAATTTAAAATATGATATTTTATTCGTTTTAATTTGTTTATCCTTTTTTTTGTTCATCTCAAGAAGAATATCTCTTTCTTTTTTCTTTTCTTTTTGTAACTTTTAAAATTTAATTTTCCATATAACATGTTACCATAAGATCAAAAAATATTTTTAATACATTTGCGTCAAATAATTTGACATATGTTTAATTTAAAATCACAAATTTATAAAATTTATTAATTTTTTTGGCCAAAATAAATAGGAGCAATTAATTAAAATGGAGACAATATTTAGTTTGGTTAAAAGATTAATTGGGTCCATATATATTATTTTTTGTTTCAATTTTTGTGACATTGATAGATTTTTTATATATATTTTCATAAAATTAAGTTGTTAATTATTACGATTTATAGTATAATTTTATGTTAATTTTAAATAATATATGTTACTTATTTTGTTCCAATTTATGTTGTGACATACAAAAATTTGAGAGTCAATCAATTTTTTGGTTAAATTATATTTTTTTAAGTGGGCGCAAATTTTGATTAAATTATTACTTGTCGTAAGTTGGCCTCAATTTTGTTGCTTATGCAAAAATGAAGCAAATGAAATAATTGCTCGAGGTTTGAACCCGCGTTACACAACACAAAATATCAAGCTCTAACCATCAAACTAAGTAGCTCTCTTAGGTAGAAATGCCTCAGAATTGCCATTTATTTACAAGGAAGCATACACGTCTTCTGTTGCTTATGTAAAAACAAAGAAAAATTGAAAGTGTTGACATATAACACAAAATATTAGGCTTCAACCGTCAGACCAAGCAATTATCTTATATAAAAATGCCCCAAAATTGCTATTTATTTAGGGTGATCCTTTTGTCGACGGATGCTCAGGGAAGCACACACATTGACGGAGACGCGTTTGCTTATTCTCACTTCTTAATAAGTACTCCCTCCGTCCCATTTTAATTGATTTTGTAAAATAATGCATACATATTAAGAAAATCATTTAAAGATAAAAATTACACCACACTTTCCACTATTGCCCTTTGTGAAATCATCAATATATAGTATAATTTATCTCCTAAAAAATATAAAACTTCAATAAATGAAAGGATAAATATGAAAAAAGTTTCAAATATTCTTCTTGAAATTTGAACCATTCAACTATTTTAAACATTAAAAAATACCTCAAAATTTAATTAATTTGAGATGAAGAGAGTAATATATATTTAAATTTAATTATTATGTTAGCACAAACTAAAAAAAAATTTAATAGACACAAGAAGAGGATGCGGCCAACCAAACCAAATTGACCACAATAATGAAATTTATATGACTTTAACTAGTGGAGCCCGCCGCCTGCTCATAGCGTCGGCAACCCAAACGGTTGATTAAAAAAGAACAAAAAAACGCATGATATGTATCGCCGATCGCTTGCGTTTCAAAAAGACAAGTTTAGCGTGTCATTTTTTTTTCTACTTACGTCGCTAATGAGTCAGTTAATTTAGACACTATTCCATTAACCCGGAGCGTCCTTTGCGCTACGCTTGTCCAAAATATCTAATATCTTAAATACTTGAAAAGACTTGAAAGGACACGGTTTCCAAGGCATTGAATGTGCCGAAAGAACCAGATCATTCGAGGATATATTTGTCATTTACTTCTAAGTCGAATGACTTGTTCTGATCATAATAATGTCGTTGGCTTATATGGTTAAGAATTAAGAGAGAAGGAATATCAGATTTACAAATGTGCTTTTCTTGAGTTTGGAGAGTGAGAGAGTAGAGGCTTTTCGAGATGGGTTTCGTGAGTACCATATTGGGTTTCTGTGGATTTGGAGTTGGGATTTCATGTGGCTTGACGATCGGTTACTATCTGTTCATCTATTTCCAGCCTTGTGATGTGAAGGTGTTGCATTCTTTTGTTCTATTTTTTTGTCTTTGATTCTGTGTTTCAATTGTTATGGGTTTATGCTGTATTTGGATTAGTAATTTCTCTATTTTTTCCCTGTGTTATGTGTGTTTCCGTTATTATTTGCGTCGGTTCGATCGGAGAATGAGGAAAGTAAACGCGTTACTTGATTTTGTGGGTTAACAGTTGAAGGAAAACTTAGGGAGAAGAAAAATTCAAGTTAATTATTGGGATTCGAGTTAATTGGAAATGGTATGCGGATAGGAATAGTTGCACACAATTTTCTGCTGTCGTAGGGACTTGGTCTAGTATAGTTATCCAAGTCAAACCACAGTTGACCTAATTTACTGGAGGCAACACATTTGCCCTTTTGAACTTCTTGGTTCAGTTTTCTGGTTCAGCTTTTAGTGCACTATGCGTATCACTGTTAAATTGGATGTCTCAGTTGTAGCTTGGCGCATGAATAAATTAAAGTGTTGAAAATGTTCTCTAATTAATATCAAAGGAAGGGGGTATGCAGGGGTCACTGTTGTTCCTGAGTCATAGGGCTTTAATAGCCGTAAAAAGATTTTTAGAAGTTCAAAGTGGTCACTATCTAATAACCCTAAATTGTTGTACTGAAAATTTTCATTTTACAAAGACATATTTTGGATTTATAAATGTAGAGTTGTAAAAAGGACAATTTTATTTTTTTAAAATTGGAAATTTAGAAGACAACACATACACTGTACTTAAATGTTTTTATAAAGATCAGACATTGTTGTCTTTGCAGGAAATAGAGTAGTACAATTTGGAAGTCATAGATCACATGGATATGAATAGACACAGATGTTATATGCATTTGTTACGATCATTAACTGGGAATAGCAATGCCTAACTAGAACCATTTGAAAAATTTGTGAGACATCTATGTATCTGGTAGCACCTATTTAGTCTAACTATATATCAAGCGAGAAAAACTTGAACTGACTAAGTATATTTTTACTCTAAAGATTCCGATTTCTTCTCAGAAGCATACGTGCATGCTTTACTGGTCATCACTAGTGTTTTGTTGGATGGATCACTGTTTACTTTAGTCTTATTTATTTGTTAAGTAAAATTTGACTTACTAGCACAATATGTTTCAATTGAATTCAGTCAAATATCAGGTGAACCTTGCATCCAAACTAGTGCTTGCACAAATATAACGGCCTAAGAATAGGTTTTTCCAAAGTTGTAAGAGAATTGGTGAACCTAAAAGTTAGCCTGTCAAATACATCAGACTAATTTATGTTTTTCTTGAGACCTCTTTAGTAGATGGGTTGGCCAATACTCACTTGGCTGTTTGATTCATCTACTTGATTATGATATTTTTGGATTAAGTTTCTTAACGAGGTGCCACACAATTCAACATGCTATCAGAGCAAGCAAAGGTCTTTGATTCAAATATAACTGTCAACCCTTCATAAAAGAAAGATTCCACACGTTTGACCAATGAAAGAATCAAGCCTTCACATTAGGAGGCTTGTTGAAGACATAATTAAGTAAATCAACAGTTGTCCTCTTCAATAGTTCAATCTTTTAGATGTGGCAATCACACAGCTCAATATTATGTTAGAGTAGACAATGATCTAGGGTTCATGATTTGGATTTTCGCCCATGAAAAAGAGAGTCTGAACGTGAGGGGATGCCTTGAACACATTATTATTAGTTAAGTAAACAGACATTTGCCTCCTCCATATCTTTAAATTTTTAGATAGAGACATTCACACAATTCAATTAGGCGAACACGAAACTTGACATAGGTCTGTAAAATGTGACAGTGGTTGGTTTGTTACCAAATCACACATCTTTCGATCATGTCGTAATTATAAGAGATAGTGTTTTGGGATCTCCCCAAAGGTTATATGCTTTCAGGAAAAATAATTACCATTTTTGTATTTTTTTGACGAATAGGAAGTACATATTTCCAAAATATTTTGTAATTTCAGCATTATTATTGTAGGCAATTTGACTTCTACTTGATGAAACTTTTTGAGGTTTGTAAATGAAACATGAGTTTCACAGAATCATCAAGCATGTTAAGTTGGCAATTGCTGTGTCAGGTCATTGGTAAAGTGAGACATGAATGAGTAATTTATACTCCTATCCTTCTTTGTATAAATTCTTTCTATTTTTGAGATTCTCCAATAAAGAGTTTTACCTCTTTCGAGAGATTCAGGAACATCCCCCCACCCCAAAACCAAAAATCCAAAGGAATAGGTGAAACATTTTGCGAAGAAAAAATTAACTCTTATTTTCATTTTGTTAAAATTATATCTCATTAAGCTATACTTAATAAAATTAAGGTATTTATCAAAAGAATCTTAGGGGTGGTGCTTATATACAATCCTATGAATGTCCTAAATATCCAACTAGCAAGCTATAAAGGACAAAGTGATTTTTCTTTGTTGAGTATCATCTTCTTGGCAAGTACTTTCTCGAGGAGTCTTGTCTTTACTTTTTGCTTTTTGGACTGTCTGCTTACTGTCCAATCATTGAAAACGCTACCCCATCAAGATGAAATGATCTTGTCCCGTGGATGGCTATTCCTCAAAATATTTGGTACCATTTCATTAGTATACTAATATTATTCTATACAATTTTCACAAATTGCACAATTTTAATATTCAATCTGGAAAAATTTTAATGTGATGCTTAATAATGTAATTGTAAATGGCATAACTTACCTACCAATCCAAAAAAAGAAGGTCATGACTTACTTGGTTGCATCTGTCTCATTTAAACAGTTTCACTTATTCTTCAGTTCATTTCATTTTTTTCTTGTATACTAACAGCTATTTATTTTTAGTTGTACCCAATAAGTATTTTGTTTGTCGTGGCTAAAGTATTTCTTCTAACTATCAGGACCCTGTTATTCGTCCATTGGTTGAGCGAGATTCTAAAAGCTTGCAGCAGTTGCTGTCTGAAATTCCTCTTTGGGTCAAATGTCCGGATTATGACCGTGTATGAATATTGAGACCTTTAAACCTGCATTTAAAGTAGCTCATCAGTGAATATATTTAATTTGCTTCATATTTTTTAAACTTAAGGTGGACTGGCTCAACAAATTCATTGAGTATATGTGGCCTTACCTGGACAAGGTACTTCCATGTCTGAACAACATTCTGGATTATCTATCTCCTCTATATATTTGTTAAAGTGAAATAAACTAACTAGTACTCAACTATTTTTAAACAGGCAATTTGCAGGACTGCAAAAGATATTGCGGCACCAATTATTGCTGAACAAATACCAAAGTATAAAATTGATTCTGTTGAATTTGAAACGCTAACTTTGGGGTCCTTACCTCCAACATTCCAGGGTTAGTCATTTTCTATGGTGATTGACAAATTTTATGTATTCTTTTTTTCCTCTTACATGGTGCTGAGATTATTAGAAAAATAATACGTGGCATAAGTTATGATTTGCCTAAAATGACATAAACTTGGCATAAGTTATGATTTGCCTAAAATGACATAAACTTGGCTTCGGAGAGAATTTGATTAACTGATTATTCTCTCTCATTGAGACTGCCGTGTGTCACTTTGTTGTTGATCCATTTATTTGTTGAAATTCAGTGAAAAGTTATTGTCATTTTGACACTTATAATTACTTTCTGTACAGCGTGGATGAAATTGACTGCAACACTGGGAAGCCCCATTGTATTTGGATTAATATAGCATCTACCTTTAGCTTTACAAAGTGGTGGCTAGACCGACAATGTTGAATGGGGTGTAGTGTTGGCCAATTAAGAACTTTCATGGTCAAAAGATGGAAGTCGCGGAGATGAGGCAGATGTGTGGGAATATTAGGAGAGACTACATTTGGAATGAAGATATCGGGGACAAGGTAGGAGTGGTTTCTCTGCTGGACAAGATGAGGGAAGCAAGATTCAAATGGTTTGGGCATGTGAAGAGGAGAAATGTAGATGTTATAGTGAGGACGTGTGAGTGATTGGTAGTGGACAATGTCAAGAGAGGTAGAGGCAGGCCGAAGAAGTATCGGGGAAAGTGATTAGACAACATATGTCACATGTTGATTTTACCAAGGACATGACCTTAGGAGAGCTTCGAGGTCGCAATTAGGGTAGAAGGTTAGTTGATAGTAGATCATCCTCTTGCTTCCCTGTGGGACAGAGTCGGTGGTCATACGTGGACCTTCCTTCTTACTAGTAGTATTAGTACTATTCTTGTAGTTTTTGATCATTGATTTTGGCTATCGCTGATTTTTTTGTGCTCAGATTATTGCATTATTTTGTTGTTGTTATTTTTTTTGGGGATTTTTGTTGTGTAATGCTCTCCATTTCACATTATTTTGTCGTTATTTCTCCCATATCTGTTTCCCTTCTAAAAATTGTTTGGCAATTTATTTAAGCTAGGGTCTATCTATGAAGTAGGGGTAAGTAGGGGTAAGGTCTGCGTACGCTCTATCTTGGATTACAATGGGTATGTTGTTGTTGCTGCTATATAGCATCTGCCTTTAATAAAAGGATAACAAATTCACAATCAAATACTTGGGCAGCTTGCAGGTTAGAGGGAAAAAAGTGGGAGTTTGAACTTTAAAGGATCTGCTTTTTGTTAGCTACCTCACTTCGATTGAGAAATAAAAATTGATGTTACAAGTTTGTTGAGTTCATTCATCTTAATTTCCATGATCATCTTATTTTAATGGACTTCACTTAACATGATAGTGAATGCTCTCTATGCCATAAATTTCTGGGACGTGTAATTGCATGTTTGTTTTTTCAAGCATAGGGTATTATATGGCGTAGCAATCTTGTAGTGTGGTAGTTGATGTTGGTCACGCCCTGAGATATGGTTTTTTACTAAGTTGGATTCTGTGATCACACTAGCCTGCTAGATCTCTTTGGTCAAATGCCTCTTAATTCATTATTAGTTCTAATATTTAATTGCCTCTAAACGATTTAATCCACTCCGAATCATACACGATTTAATCCACTCCGAATCATACTCATGGAGGGCCTCATTTTGTTATTTTCATCATGGTTATTTCCATTGTAACACGTTTCGTAGTATGCCTAAATCGATGTACATTGCAATCCAAGGCTTGAGAGTAGTTGCTGGACTTAGGAACTTCTGTATTCTAATTAAGGTTCATGGCATTTGCTCTAGTCTTCATTGTTAAACAGGTAAATGAAATATCCCCCCTCTGAGTTTTTCAGAATATTTCCTACATTTTTCTCATGCTTTTTAATTGGTATACCTGATCATGTTATCTTTGACACTTTATCTTCTTTCGCATTCCCATATGCTTTCGACTTGTGGAGTATGTCAAATTTGGATGCAAGAGCTTTCCAATTTTATATCTTGAGTTATGATGGTTTAAAAATAAGTTATTTTGTGTTTGATTTTTGCTTCAATTCATCCAATGCTTCTATTTGGTAGGGATGAAGGTCTATGTTACTGAAGAAAAAGAATTGATCATGGAACCATCAGTAAAGTGGGCTGGAAATCCTAATGTCACTGTTGCGGTCAAAGCATTTGGATTGAAAGCAACTATTCAGGTTTTGCATTTTTCCACATGTTTTACATTTTGATGGGATTTTGACCCAACAGAATGCCAACAAAGGCCAAAATTTAATTGCTTGAGTGGATATTTCAGGTTGTGGACTTGCAGGTTTTTGCAGCTCCACGTATTACTCTGAAGCCTCTGGTTCCAAGCTTTCCATGTTTTGCCAATATCTTTGTGTCTCTCATGGAAAAGGTAGGTTATGCATCTTGGACTCTTTTTAGTAGGTATACATGTGGGGAGAAAAGAAATAAACGAAAGAAATTTTTGTAAAGCAAAATTATTGTGTCTTGTTTCCTGGTGTGATTATGTGGTTATATCGTTGGGATGTTTCCCAGTTTTTGATTAATCAAGAGGATCACCAATTTCTTTAGCAGAGGCTCCGATATGAAATAACAATCGTTATAGATGACTTTGAGATGCTTGAAACATATTTGATGGTTATGAAGCTGGTAAAGAACAATTTATGGGTGTGGGTCAGTCATTTACAAGGGGAGTTTAGCCTAGTGTAAAAAAAACCCTCCATATCTCACAATAAGCCTGAAATTTGAGTCACCAAAGGAGGTGGCAGTTAATCATGGGGGGGGGGGGGGGGGGGGGACAAAAAAAAAGAACCAGGGACCCCCC
>JBCEWC010002706.1:10880-33125 GCA_038996855.1 Solanum aculeatissimum
GGGGCGCAAAAAGAGGTTCTTGTTTTACATGAAGAACATTGGTAAGGAAGAATAGATCTTTCTATATTTTTTCATCCATCTCACTATTATGGATTAGTCTCCTATATCTTTTATTCCAAATAGTACCACAGAGATGTGATTATAATGATACTGTTTTAAGATACTGTTCTCCAAGCTGTTTTCTCTCTCCTGATCTTTTCCATCTCAGCATTGCTTTATCGCCTGATCTTGGTAGCTCCCATGGAATGTTAAACAAGGAGAATATTAGTGGCATAACATAGATGAAAAGCTGCAGTGCAACATGAGTTGGTGTTTGTCTTCTCCATATTCCTTTCATGACTAACTCCAACTCATACTGTTTGGCCCTCCGCCGTTAAAATTGAATCCTGTGTTGCATACCAAGTGAAATCAGCTACTTTTGCAGTACCTTGGTACTTCATAAATTCCTTTGCACTACCTGTTTTCTTTTTATTTTCTGTTGAACAGTCCCTTTCCATATCTCCAACTAAACCTATTTGGCACTGATTGACTTTTCCTGTGACCCCCTCTATGTCGTCTTGACCATGCCATCTTCACCTATTGATATATTTGCTGAGAAATTCCTCGGCCTCATCTCACTCCCAAGTGCAATCTTGTATTTCCTTTCTGAAGTCCAGTATCCACATGATCTCTCTGGCATACCTACTCATATAGTTGGCTAAAATAGCCTTTCTATAATTTACCACACCATGTTGGCTTTTCTCCTGCTACAGTAATGTTGCATGCAGCCATGCTTCCTGGAGCAGAATTGGTAGCTTAGGCAGAAGTTAGTGTATCCAAATGGCTCCATAACAATGCAGATGCATGAGAGATGATAGCAAATGCCTACAGCCTTCATTGGTGTCCCTACTGTTAAGACTGGGAGAACGGCATGTTTCTGGGTTGAATGTACAGATGTCATTGTTGGTCAATTTTGGGGGTGGAGGGTGGGGTTTTTGGGCAGGGGAATAATCTAGGCATTGATTAGAATTAAGATGATTCTAAATATGCTGATCGGGGCAAGCTGCTCTAGATATCCTGAATATTGTACAGCCTCTTTGGTCTTGCATTAATATAATAATATATTTGAATTTTTTTAAAAAACTTTTTTGATAACAACAGACCAATTAATATATTATATTTATGGACTCCCTTCAATTTATCAAGACACATTCATTTGTTGCATTCATCTTAGTAGAATGTTATTTTTTGAGAAAGGTAACAGTGTATTAATGTCAGCACAAAGGCTGTGCTGAAGCAATATTTACGGTTCGAAAGGCAAAGACGTATGTCCTTGTCCTATCTTACAAGGAGTCTATGATGTCCAGTAAAGATTCTGCATCTTTTTTTTAGCTTTCTTTAAGCCAAAAATGAAACGAAAACATCATCTTAGTACATTCTTATTGGTTCGCAGCCACATGTCGACTTTGGATTGAAGCTTTTGGGGGCTGATCTTATGTCCATCCCTGGCTTGTACAGGTTTGTCCAGGTACCATAGGTTCTAATGTCCACTGTCTTCTATTTCATTTTGCAACAATTTATGCCTCTCATTTGCTCTATTTTGGAATAAACAGCCTGGATCCTTTTTGAGATTTTTCCTGTATTTTACTGATGTCTGTAAGCATATCTGTTGCTTAACCTCTAAGGTGAAGAAAACTAGGAATTTCTGATCAAAATTTTGAGTATACAGGTTTGTGTTTAATGACACAAAGAAACTGCTATAAGTGGTATCCACTTCTGTTGTAGCCTTGACGAAAGGATCTAATATTAATATTGGGGGAACTCTTTTTGCAGGAGACCATTAAAGATCAGGTTGCTAACATGTATCTTTGGCCTAAAACTCTAGAAGTGCAGATATTGGATCCATCCAAGTATGTCTTCTTAACTTATAGATTTTGTTATCATATTCTCCATCTAAGGTTTTGCCACCCCTTTCAGTTAATTGAACAACTTTATTTTCACTTTCCGAACATGTAGAGCAATGAAAACACCTGTTGGGGTCCTGCATGTGAAGATTCTAAGGGCAATGAATCTGAGAAAGAAAGATTTATTGGGTGCATCTGATCCTTATGTAAAACTTAAGCTCACTGAGTCAAAACTTCCTTCAAAGAAAACCCCCGTAAAGCATAAGAATTTAAATCCAGAGTGGAACGAGGATTTTAATATGGTTGTTAAAGATCCAGAATCACAAGCATTGGAGCTCTCTGTTTATGATTGGGAGCAGGTAAACTTTCTATTTCCACGATACACATTCATTTTTCCGTTCCTTCTTTGTGCTATCTCAAACTTCACCCCCCTTCTTTATTCAGATTGGCAAACATGACAAGATGGGCATGAATGTTATTCCACTGAAAGATTTGACTCCTGATGAATCAAAAACAATGACACTGAAGCTCCTAAAGAATATGGATGTGAATGATGATCAAAATGATAAGGACCGCGGTCAGATCATGGTGGAATTAACATACAAACCATTTAAGGAGGACGAGTTGCCAAATGATATTGAAGAGAATGATGCAGCACATAAGGTTCCAGAAGGAACGCCACCAGGGGGAGGCGTCCTTATGATTATTGTCCATGAAGCTCAAGATGTTGAAGGAAAGCACCATACTAATCCATATGTCAAGATTCTTTTCAAAGGGGAGGAGAGAAAAACCAAGGTACAAAGTTGCTTCTTTTTTCTAGCCCTTCATTGGTTGCTTGTTGGCTGGTAATGATACAAATTGGTGTGATATATATGACTCTTTTTTCACTTATTTTGAACCTTTCCACCTCACACCTGAACTCACAAGTGTTTAGGCTTTTTGCTAGCCTCGGGGTATCCATGTTCTCCAGAATTCACTTCCTCCGTTCTATATTACTTGATAATTTGACGACTTCCAAGAACTGGAATTGAGTACCTTGATGTGATAACCTATCTAAACAGTAATTCTACACTTGTGCCTATCAGATTATCCCACCTAAACCGGGATAGTGGTCTAAGAGCCTTAGTTGATTTAAAGCAACTGATCATTTTCACGTGTTAAAAACACATTTAAGTGTTTAAAGCTAATTTAAGAAATGAGTTTTTACGTGTTGGATAGAAGAATTGAAATTGATAATGAATACTTAGATGTGTTTGGTAAAAGACATGCAGAAGGACTAGGCAGCAGAAACTGCTGAAGGCTCATTTGCTTAAAAACTATGTTTTTTTAACTTTTCTGAATCTGCAGTAGGTATTTAATTGGAGTTTGACAATGCAAGAATTTTCCTGCATAGATCTATATTATGTCTAATCTAGCTCACATTTCATTTGACATGATTTTATCCACCTTGATTACAGCAAGTCAAGAAGAACAGGGATCCAAGATGGGAAGAGGAGTTTACTTTTGTGTTGGAGGAGCCTCCCGTGAATGATAGGGTGCACGTGGAAGTTGTCAGCACCTCTACAAGGATTGGCCTATTGCATCCTAAGGTACATACGTTGCATTTTCTGTTATTTGTATACCTTAAGGCCCAAGGGGAGGAACAAGGAGTGGTGCAATTAGTATTTCTCTGGAAACTTGAGATTACCTTTTGAATATGCTGTTGAAGTGCAGTGCAGTCAATAGTAACAACCACCCATAATTGGGAATTGCAATGGTCTTTTCTAACTTTTGTTACAAAAAGTGAACCATGGTCATTTACTGATTTACGCTACAGTAACGCCTGTAAATAAAGTTAAAGAAGCATGCATTCTTGCAAGATTATGTAAAATGCTAATTTTGCTCGTTAGGAGGTTCTGCAACTTTGTAAGTTTTTTATGTTTTCCAAGAAGGATGATGATGGGATGAAAGTGTTTTTCTTTCCACAATCTTGGTTTGTGTAAGAGATTGCTTTATCTATGGGTAATTGTTTATATACTTTCTTCTTAATGCAGGAGACATTGGGTTATGTTGATATAAATCTTTCCGATGTTGTCAGCAACAAAAGGATCAACGAGAAGTACCACCTCATTGATTCAAAGAATGGTCGCCTTCAAGTCGAGCTGCAATGGCGATCTGCTTCATGATATAATTTCAAGTTCCATGCTAGAAAACTTGTTCTTTTTCTTCTGTTTTTGATTTTCTTTATTCTTCCTTTCATGATGCATGTTTGAGCAGTGAAAACAGAAATATTTCCTTTTCAGTTCTTACGCTGGAATAATCTCTGAAATTGTTTGTACATTAGTACATAACAACCTTGTTTAATTAAAATGTTCTTTGTGGTTGTTGCTCATCTGTATCTTGTTTTAGAGGCTAGAAGGGCTTTGGCATAAAATTTGTTTCCCCGTGAAGGACAAAGGCGCAGCTTGAAAGCTCGCCTGGTCGTAAATGTTTGTGGCCGGTGCGGGTGTGTACTTTGTACCGAGTCTGAGGTAATGATCATACAAGCTTGAATTTGTTAAGAAAAAAGGATTATGGTTCTTTTTGTTGTGGTTTTTATTAGGGGTGATAAAATTAAGCTCAACCGTTCAACCCGTCTATTTATTAGTTCAATCCAATTCATTTTAATCCATTTAGAATTGGGTTGATATGCAATTCGAATTGACTTGAGAGATATCTTGTTAAAATATTTTTGTAACACTTTTTTTAAAATTTGATATGTTGTATATAACCATAATAAAGAAAAATATAATTTAATAAAGTATAAAATATTGAAAAAGAAAAGATGAAATATGTAAAACTTGGGTCGGGTTGGGTCTTGACCCATTCTATAACTCGTTACTCAATCCATTTTGATCCGAGTAAATTTGGGTTGGATTGTGTTGGGTTTTGACCCGATTATTGTCTTGACCCATTATAAACCATTCAAATTTAATCCAATTCGTTCAATTGCCACTCCTAATTTTTATTGGAGGGTTGGTACAAATTTTCTTTTTAACATAAAAATTAAAATAAAAGGTACTCCCTTTGTTCCATTTTAATTGAATTTGTGAGATAATACACACATATTAAGAAAAACATTCAAGACAAAATTTATGCTATACTTTTTATTATTGTACTTTGTAAAATCATAAATATGTAGTGTAATTTATCTCCTGAAAAATATAAAAGTTCAATAAATAAAAAAACAAATATGAAAAACGTTTCAAACATTCACCTTGAAATTTAAACAATTTCAATATTTTTAACATTGAAAAAATTCTCATAAATTCAATTAATTTTGGATGAAAGGAATAACATAGTAGAATAGATAGATAATGCTCTACCAAAATATGATTGTGATAATCTTTCAAAAGACTTTTATCGAGTAATAGGAATAAATAAATGTATTAAGTGATGCAATTGAAGCACCAAATGTCCACTAATAACATGAAAAATAACATATTATTTGTGAGTTAGAAATGACAAAAATTAAAAATTTATGATAAATAATATATTATTTGTAAGTTAAAAATGGTGAAAATTAAAAATTTATGATAATATACACAGTAAAATTTGATGATTAAAAATAAAATGAGACATTTTTGTAGTCTCCTTTCCTTATCTACAATATATATTTATATTTATGTTATTAGTAGTATAATAGAACAAGATGATGAATTCAATAAAATCGAACTGATTTTTGTTGCAGTAATAAATAGTGACATAATATATGGCAATAGTTTTTGTTCCATAAAAGAAAAAAAAAAAAGGATATTCCAAATGGGCTAAACTTGTTTGACCCGCCTCTTTTAGCTACAAGTTCCAACAACCAATTGAAGCCTCAAATACAAAGTCTAGTGTCTCCATTTCTAGTTTTGCTAAAAATCTTATCCTCATTCGCGTTCTTTGTCGATCGGTACTCCAATGGCGAAGCCAATCGTCGACACCGAATACATCAAAGAAATCGAGAAAGCTCGTCGAGACCTCCGCGCTCTCATCTCCAACAAAAACTGTGCTCCGATCATGCTTCGCTTAGCGTAATCTCTCTTTCTTTCACTCTCCACTCATATGTATCATGTATGTTTTTATATATACGTTTATTCATTTATGGTTCTGCTGTAGATGGCACGATGCAGGAACGTATGACGCTAAATCAAAGACTGGTGGACCGAATGGTTCTATCAGAAATGAGGAAGAGTACACTCATGGTGCTAATAATGGCTTGAAAATCGCTCTTGATTTTTGCGGTAACATTTTTTTCCCTTCGAATCTTCTGGATTTTGATTGCTCAGCTTCATTCGCTGTGTTTGCATAGTATTGTCGCTCATGTGTTGTTGATTTAAGCTTATCCGATCGACTAATGTATTAGCTGTATATGCTTGCAATTTCATCTATCTGGCGTTTTGAAATCATTTGCATATAGAATGTACCAGTAGAGTTACTCTTTGATTTGTGGAATTTACAGTTAGAATAGCTTAAATATATATATATATATTGGCAATTAAAACATCTTCATTACCAAAATCGGGTTGTACAAAGTTTATCAGTTATACGGCATAGCAGCCATAGAACTAGCGAGCTAACCACTATTACATCATTCTCTACAAAACAAATAACTACTATGACTAGAGACTAAGGATAGAAATTAAGCTCAGCGAATCTTTTGTTCAGTCTAGGAATCATTGATCCTCTGAAGAAAACCTCTTGTACTATCTTCCTTGTGATCACCTGAGGGGGACTGCTTTTGCTTTGGAATATTCTCTGATTTCGTTCAATCCATACCTGATACACAGTTGCTGTCAAGCTCATTCTGTAGATTGTATTTCTGGTCCCTTTCCCATTAGCATATGTACATGCCGAATTCAACTCTTCTTGCCAAGGTAATGCTTGTCTATGTACCCCTTGCCATTGCAGAATTTTGGATCATATGTACTTAGCATATTCACAACAAAAGAACAAATGATCAGTGGTCTCATAGGCTCTGTCACATAATGCACATTGCTTCTCATCAGTTACTCCCCATTTCGTCAGTTTACCTTTGGTATGAAGTCTTCTTAAAGCTGCCAATCTAAATATGAAAGTCCATTTAGCAGTCCAGGATTATTACAAATGATCCTGCTCCATTGGACCTTTGGAAAAGTGCCCCTCATATTCACATATATTTTTTAATTCAAAAGAAGTTTAGCAAGGTAAGAAATTATCAGAACTCAGCGTTGCAATTAAGACTGTTGATATATCTTTCTATTATAGTAATAGAATTTGAACTACTAGACTCCATGTTTAGGTGGAAACGCAACGAGAGTTTAGAGGAGCAAGGTTGAATTGGTGTAATTGTTTCAATCAATTAGCTAGAGTTTAAAGGATGAGAATTGGACAGTCACACCAACCCTACAAGCACTGATGGGAATCTAGGGGCTGTTATTGCCTCATGGATAACGTGATGTGCTTAGGGCAGTCACACCTAAATTATTCCCAGTGAAAAGCATTCAATATTTGAGTTTAACTACTATAAATGATGAAAATGGATCCCGTTCCCTTCCTTAAATGGAGTGTCATGCATTTTTGCAGGCTTGAATGTTAAATTGTGCAAGTGTTCACCAGAAAGCACTATTTTATATAGACTTCTCTTTAAAATTGTGAATGACAATATCATTACCTTTTTTAACATGTTATGTTTTTCCTTTCAGAAGCAGTGAAGTCCAAACATCCAAAGATTACGTATGCAGATCTATACCAGGTGTTCCACTGTTTTATTTCTAGAAATACTTTCTTTGTTTTCATATTGCTTAGAAAGGATGATCATCTATCTCTTTAAGTGAATGAGTGGCTCATCTGATGAAGAATGAGGGATTCTCCAATTTTGTAGATCAGTATTTTAGAGAGCAATGTACTTCTTGTAAGTTTTAGATTTCAAATGAGATTTGTTGAAGAATTTTGTTTCTAGACAATTCTCTTCGCTATACAGAAGTTACATAATTAGATTAAATGGAATCCTTGCTTAGTTAGGTCATAACCCCTCCATGCTACAAGGGATACAGATCTTGCCTACCCTCAATCTATCCAATATGTGGAAAAAGAATGAACGAAATTGAACGTGAAGCGGTCTGTTTAACAGTGTTGCTTCACCTGCAGTTGGGAATGACAATCCACTGAGTGATTATAAGTTAGAACATATTACAGTCTGACACCTAACAGGTGATGTTTTGCTGACATGGCTCATGAAAGGCAAATTCATATGGAATGATGAAATGCACCTCTCATTTGTGCAGGCACTGTTTTTTTTCCTTTCTTGGTTAGACATGTTGTAGCGATGATATTATCCAGAAAGGGGATCCTAGATCCTTTACTTAATAACTGAGATTTATTATGGTTTCCTACCTTTCAACTGTTGGTACTGTGTATTTATAACGATCTTTTAATGGACAAAGTCGAGGAGAGCTGAGTTCTTATAAAAATAATTTGTTCCGTCAATAGCTTGCAGGTGTTGTTGCAGTCGAGGTCACTGGTGGTCCGACTATTGATTTTGTCCCTGGTAGGAAGGTAAGAAAGCTTTTATCTTTTGTTACTTCTTTGCCAGCCACTTAATATTGAAGTGTTAATGCTTTTATTCCTCTGTATTTTCTGCAGGATTCCAATGTTTCTCCAAAGGAAGGGCGGTTACCAGATGCTAAGCAAGGTTTCACGAACTGATTTTCTTCTCTGTATATGTTATCATGTTGGCTGATTTTTTTTTTCAAAAGTGGGAATATGACATACCTACTAATCATGCATATACCTGCCTACTAAGATATTTATATTAGTAAATCATGTTGGCTATCCCAAAACCTTCAGATCAGACAACATATTAAAATCCACGACCAAGCTTAAGTGGAATTTGAACTAGACAAGGCATGGAGTGCATCCTAAAGATTAAGGTATTGATCAGTGGCAAAATAAAACATTAGTGTATTGTTGGGTTTTCTAGTTGAACGGTGTTTCTAAAGGGGTAATACAAGTGTACTAAAAAAGATCAGAAAGGATGACATGGCTTAGTTTGTTATGGACGCTACAAGTGATGTTTGATTAGTTCCAATGTCAGATTCGAATTTAGCTAAACCTGATATATGGAACTTTTACTCTCTGTTGATCTTATCAGGGGAAAAAAAAAGTTGAGGGTGGCTGCACTCCTGACTAATAAAGTCCTGTTTTACCTAGTGTTTGTCAGCCTATACACAAGCTCTCTTTTATTTGACACTTGTGTGCATAAGAATAATATTTTAGTGACTCCTGAAAAATATCCCTCGAACAAGCCTAATATTGAAGGTCTTAATGCATTGCTGTTTGGTTAATCATTGGGTTGAAGATATGGAGTGCCACAATCCTGTACTGCTATGTCGATAAGATTGAAGTAGAGATGTTGAGTATGAGCTGGTAAAACAATTTGTGATTCCTATGATTAGTCTGCCTTGATTTAGCTGTCTTCCATCACCTTATGACAACTGTAGTTATTTCAGCTTTCAATGATGTTGCTCTTGAAATTTTTGATGTTGAAAAGAAAGTGTTCTTATCTAAGTAAAGCATTATTCGAGCTTAGAGGTTCACCTTTTGCTCATAGTTTGTATGAGTCATTCTTATGTTTGCAGTGTTTAACAAGATTCAGTTTTTTAGATCTGTTAATTGTTTGATAAAATAACTTGTAGAAGGTTGAGGTTCTCTGATGCTTTTGTGATTGATGGTAGGTGTGCCACATCTTAAAGACGTATTTTATAGGATGGGTTTGTCTGATAAAGATATAGTGGCGCTATCAGGGGGTCATACACTGGTAAGTTGCCTTCTCTTCCCATAACTGTGGATCAGTTTTCAATTTTTATGTTCTTAACATGTTTTACTGAGGAAAGCCAAAACACTCATTCCAGAGTACATGCCAATTAGTTCATTTGACTTTGTCTGCAGGGAAGGGCACATCCGGAGAGATCTGGCTTCGATGGTCCATGGACAAAGGAACCACTGAAATTTGACAATTCATATTTTGTGTAAGAAATATGGGCATATAAGTTAGTTGTTGGATAATTATGACCTTTTTCTTTAAAATAGACTCCAAAGCCTTTTTCTTTATAAGGAACGGCAGTAGTAAAAGTATATCTTCTAGGTTGCTGCCTAATTATTACTTATTTTTTTAATCCAGGGAGCTGCTTAAGGGAGAAAGTGAGGGCCTACTGAAACTTCCCACAGACATTGCTTTATTGGATGATCCTGATTTCAGAAACTATGTTGAGCTGTACGCTAAGGTAGAAGTTAGTTAAAGGATGAACGAAATTTTTAGTTATTTCAAGTTCAAGTTATGCCAATTTTGAGTTAGCTAACAATTCATAATTAGATTAATGCATTATGAAAAGGACGTTGTCTAGTTTTTAATCTTGTGAGTCTAGTTGCAATTTGTAGAGGGAACTGCATGGGAGAAAATTCATTTAAACATATATTAGTCATTAGTCTTTGTTCCACATATATAACCTTCAAGTGTTAGTTTAGAATTGTGTTCAGGATTTTAATTTCCTGCATTCTTGTTTTGGGTGCTGTTTCAATAATGATGACCACTCCTCTGTCTTTTTATGAGAATGATTAAGACTTCACAGTAGTGGTAGATATTATTTTAAGTAGAGGCTTTAGACAGGGGCACAGCCAGAAATTCATACAAGGGAATCCAATTATTTTTATTAGAGTGTCACACCTAAGGTTTGAACTTGTGACCCAAAACAATATTTGAACTGCTCGAACCTTGAGGACAAGGTTCTTATTGAGGATGGGAGAACTTTTATGAATATAAATAAGATGGAGGACCCATGTGGAAATATGTCAAATTACATCTGATTGTGAGTTCCTTTTATTGATCTGACAAAGCTTAGTTTGTTACATAATGTAAAATCAAAGAAGATCAATTTTTCCTCATTTGCAGTGTAATTTTCCAGCAAAGGGGATTCAATTCAACCCCCCCACCCCCACCCCACCCCAACCCCAAATCATAGACCTTGAAGGTCCAAAAAGTTGGTAAACTTTGAAAATTTTGGGTTTCACTAGAGAGAGCTTAAGACAAGGTGATCTTTTCAATGAATGAGGCAGATTGTGTAATGCTGGCCTGAAGAGATTTGAAGAAAAGAAAAAAAAAGGAACCCCTAGATTCAGATTTTGGATGGTCTGGGTGAAATCCAGAGAGATTTCTTAACGATTGCAGCAGTGCTGGGAAAATCTGGAAAAGATGTTGCCTTTGAGATTCATAGATCAAACTGCACCGTGAATGCTGGCAAGCTTTAGGGAACAATAATCAAGCAGACCTCAATGGTTATGGCTAGATAGTAAAATGTTCAGGTAGAAATAGATGCTGACAATGCACATGATGCATGTGTCAGGTGGTCTCTGGATGAGAGTAAGTAAGTTATGTGACCTAGTTAGCGTATTTGAGAAAGATAATATTATGGTCTCTGCAATGCCGTATGTATAGTTCTGCCTAGCTAAGGGCATTACAGAGCCAAACATATTAAACATGAGATTGTCTAATCTTAAAAGGTAGAAACCTGAAGAATAATGTGAGATTGCCTACATGGATCATTGCAGAGGTTTGGGAGGACCCTTACTTTCTCCTATACCTATTTAAAGTGGGAGGAAGATTCTAGGGACTCTCCAAGCCCATTAACTTTGTCATAGATTGGAAAGAAATGAAAGAATTGGCACAAGTTTCAGAAATGTACATACAGTAAGAATCAAAGTATTCTTTTTTTTTTTCCCACCCTTTATGGCTAAGGAAGCCAAGTACATTTAAAATTCCCTTCTATGATGCTCAGAACAAAGTAGCATGGTATAGAAAACCAACATTGTTTATATGTTTTGGGTAGTTAAGGGCAGATAGAAAGTTAATTGAAACTCTATGGTGTGTGTGTTTGAAAGAAGCAATAGAACCAGAGGACACATCCGGATACAAAAGGTCAGACAGCCTCGTTAATGACAGTTGGAAATGGATCTTTTGCTAGCATGGAAAATCAAAGGATGTTGCAGTAGAAAAAAAGGACATGTTAAACACAAAAGGTCTTCAATCCTATCAACGACAGTTGGAAGTAGAACTTTTGCAAGACATGAGAAGTTGGAAGATGTTGTCAAGTTCTTGACAGGCTGTATTGGGTGGGAAATAGTACGGATAGAACAGGTTTGACAGCTTAACTGAGACCGACTTTTGTGTCCTACTTTTTCAATCTCAATGGGACCTTCGACATTAAGTATGACCTAGAAAACATCTGGTCTATTCATTTCAAGGTAGTTTTGTTTGTACTTTGTGTGTCAGAATTATTGGCAGGGCATTTTGCAAATATGTTGTGTAACGGCTAATTGGGCTATTCGTATTTGTCCGGCAAGTCTTTGCAAAATCTGAAGGAATCAATGTGATCTTTAGTGTTTATAGATCTCTGTACTTCTCGATGGTTCGTATTATTAATCATACATGCATTTCCTTGAAATCATTTCTGCACATGCTATTTGGTTAATATTACCAATGCTGTTTTCTCTGTACAAACCATCTTTTTGCTTGCTGGTATGCAAACGTTAATGATTAAGGTCAAGCTTATTGAATATTGCAGGATGAAGATGCCTTCTTTAGGGATTATGCCATATCACACAAGAAACTGTCAGAGCTAGGGTTTACCCCAAGTTCTGGTTCCAAGGCTACAGTGAGGGATGGTACTATTTTAGCACAGAGTGCTGTAGGAGTAGTTGTGGCTGCTGCAGTGGTTGCACTGAGTTACTGGTATGAAGTGCGGAAAAGGATGAAGTAAATTGCGAACGACAGATTGCATTCTTACCTCCATATGCACAACCTCCTACCCATTAATTATAAAAAAACATACCTTATTTTTATGGTTTTAACTCACTTCCCTCAAATAAAAGCATGTAGTGTCGACTAAATGGATTAGTACGAAAATATAGTAAGAAACTGGTTGTACTATGGAGTATATGTTTATATTTGATACCCATACTTTTGGGGGGTTTCTTATTCCTCTGTGCGTTGGCTTTTGTCTCAGATGCCTTTTGAGTTAATCCTATTAGGAATTTGACAAAGAAAGGTAGGTCAGATCAGATAATTTATATTACTACCATTAATGTGATTGCACGTTCCATGTGCGAATTATTGAGCGGCATACCTGCTTATTTTGCCTAACAGTGTCAGCTATTTTCTGGTACTGTACTTGTATATTCCCACAAATAAGCAGACTATTTTTTTGGCATTTCTCAGCTTTTAGAGTTCCTATTGCCCCAACTTTTCTGGTTATGGTGCATGAATCTGTTCCTTATCATGCATTTACACCTCCCCATGCCTTTGCTAGGAAAGACTCTTTACTGCTGTGTTTTTATCCAACACGAAAGCAGAAAAAAACACCAAAACTATGATTTTCCTGTTGGGTAAGTCAATGTGGTTTATGTTTCAGTGCCTAAAAGCTTGTGAGAAAGGTTTGAAATTTGGGTGCACTGTATTTGTATTTTTTGTTTTCAACCATGTTAACTATAATAGCAATTATATGCAAACTCGTGACTATGACTGGGTGGTACACTTTGCTTTCTAGCAACTGTTTTACTACTATAATCAAAGGACTAAAGTCTCCCATTGAAGATAATCATCAATCTACGACTGGATTTCTCTCTTTTTCTTTTAACTGTAATAAATTATGCTTTACTATTGCGATCTCCATTGGGACAATGATTAAAACAAGCTCATTTAGTTAATAATACTACAAACTATCCATCACTAAACAAACTACCAGTAGTATAGTTCTTTAGCTTTATCTGTTTAGAATCAATTAGTAAATTCGTTGCACGATTTTACCCAATTCAAACTCGTTTAATATTATTGTGGAAAGCAACCAACTGCTAGATATCCCAAATAGTGATGTGGTCTCTATCAATAATTTATAAAACAGTACTTACAAGAAGAACAAAATAAATAAAGAAGAAGCAATTACTAAAGCTTTATTCACCAAATGTGGGACAGAGGACAAAGACCAAAAATTACAAATGCAAAGAAGTCACATGGGAAGAGAAATAGACACTAAAGAGGTTGGTAAACAATGGTGTTTTAAGACAGGCCCACGAGTCTTGTTCTCTATACCTAAGCACATGATATCCACGAGCCTTTCACCTTATTGTTCCCAGAATATCACTTTGCCCATTACCAACCATTTCCCTTTCATTATCAAGTTAATTTGTATACGCTAATAATTTAATTTCTTTTGTATACAATTTATACATTTTAGCTTGTTATATCTATCAAAAATAACTTTTGTACCCTCAAGATTTAGGTTAACAGTAGAATTTGGTCGAATTTATACCTAACTTTTTAGCTCTGCCACTGTTTGTCACTCCCATCTGATTTTTCATTGAACTTTTGCCTCCATCTGTAAAATAGACAATTATATATCAAGACTGGCATGTGGTTCCCATTTGTGAGGAAAGGGTAAGGATACTAATTAGGGCTTCATATTAATTAACTAGGCCTTATTGGCCGGTGTGTGGGGACATTACAATTAAATGCTTGGACTAAAATTTTCGTTTTAGCCAATTTGCACATATAATCTATTTTTTCAACGAAAGAGATTCAATTGAACTCATCCATCTAGAGACGGATCTATAATATTAGTTATGAGTTCTACAGACTCAATAACTTTTCTTCAAATCCTATATAAGTTTAATAATATAAATATTTAATAGTGACTTCCATTGTTATTAAAATATTTACTTGAAGAAAAACAATAAATTTAAAATTCTAAATTTCACATCTGATCTCCAACTTTTTGTTGGACTATAAATATAAGGATGGAGTCTGATATTTAAGCACTTTGGTGGTGGTAGTAATATTAAGATGGAAGCCAAAGATCTTGGAGAAGATAATGGATAAGCTTATAAGTTTTTTATTATATTTAATTTTTTTTATATATGATAAAATGAAGAAGTACGTGTGGCAATAAAATCAAAAACCGTGCCATAGTTCAACATCATAATTTTAGAGGTGGGCAGCCTTTTTTCTTTTTTTGGACGTGACACAAGGGGAATGCAAAAAAGTTGACAAAAGGTAGGTAAAACACACACATGAAATTACACAAGTGGACAACTCTCCTTCAAGTCATCAAAGCCAAGTTGATAGGATTAGGGGTTTAGTATCGTGAATTATAGGCACAAGTTGTTATCATAGTTGTTTTCAAGGAGAAGAAAGATAGGGGGGATAAAGATAAAGGATTTGTAGTGGTGGTAAAAAATTAAAATAAAAGAAAATGATGGATTGAGTCAATTTGAGCGAATTCGAATTGATGAAACTAATAAGCCAGTTATGATTCAAGTCGCTCTAAATTTATTCACATTAAAATGAGTTAAATAATAAGAGATATCCCAATTTCTACATGACCTTACTCTCATCCTTTTTATTTTGGTTTTGACTTTAAAAAAAGAGAGAGAGCTAATTACTTAATTTTTGAAAAACTTTAATTTAAGTTCTTTCAAATTTACATAATTTTTAATTTTTAGATATGACTCTGAATGTTTGGATTTTGAATTGCATTTTGATACATTGGGTTATAATACGACTCGTTATACTACCATTTGACCCAATAATTTAAGAGGTTCCTTCGAGTTCAATTTAACGAATCAAGTCAACAAAAAAAATCAATGAAGCTATGTATATTCGTCCTTGTCTAGTTATCTACCTTTACATGTTAAAAAATTAAATCAACCACCTTTTTAATTTCAATAATTATAATTCTCTTGAGAAATATTAAATATAGATATAAAGAATGTCAATATAGACATTACTTCAACAAAAAAAAAAAAGATCTTGTATAAATATAAATAACTAAAAGAAGTAGATAATCATATGTAACAAGAAAAGGAACAAAAAGGTGAATCAACCTTACCATCTCTAACTTTTTTGCTTAAATTAACTTAAACCACAAGTCTTGGGAACTATACATGGTTTCTCTCTTTCTTTCTCTAATAATGAAAAAAAAACCAACAAAAAGAGAGAAGTGGAAGGTGAACCAAAGCCCATATACAACAAGAATCACACCCCACCTCCATTTTTTTCCTTCCACTATTCTCCAACCTCCATTTCTTTTTCTTCTAGAAACCCTAACCAATATACTCAATCCACCTTTTCTTGCATGTTGGAGTACCAATACAATAAGAAAAATCAAAATCTTTATCTAACTAGTGTACTAGCAAGAAGATGTAAGCCTAAAGGACTATGAACAATTCTTCACCAAACCGCCCACTACCTACAACTAAGCAAAATCCTTGTTCAAAAGAAACGACAAAAATAATCCGTCAATTTTCTCTGCAGCTATTTTTCTATTTAACATATAAAAAATATCTATAAATAATCTCATTAAGGATATAAATTAAACATTTCGAAATTAAATCTTTTGTGTTTGGATACTGAGACATAAATTACTTGCTAGTCTACGTTTAAGTTAGATCCATAACACATATATTCACATAATTGGTTTAACTTTGACGAGTTGTTAGAATAAAGTCTCTGCCTAAAGGTATCAATCTATGTAGAACAACATAAATTAAATCTAATAAAGTTGTTAGTTCAAACAAGAGCACAATGATAATAATATTATTATTTTATTTTTTAAATTAATTGTCTGCAAGAAAATTGTAGGTACATGTCGTCCTATGGTCAGGGGAGATTTGAATAGTTAGCCAAATTATTATTTTAAGATGTGGTTGAGAGTTTAGTCACAAACTAGAAATAAAATAATAATAATAATAAGCTCACAAACTCATTTTGTCCTAAATTTACTGGATCTTTAATACCTCACTTTGCACCTACCTAAAGTTTAACTTTAATTAGCTAATCAACGCCACTTTTTTACTCCATTTTCTTCTAGTTGGATTACCTTTAGGATTAGTATAGCAGCAATACTATATAATTCAACATTTTTATACTATTATTATGTGTAATTTAAACTCAAATAAATAAGATATTTAACTTATTGGAGCACTTATTAATTGCTCTCTCTGTTTTAATTTGTTTCTTTTATTCTCTTTCTTCATTTGTTTCAAAAAAATATCTCTTTATTTTGTTAAACTACTCTTTGGTTCTAACTTTTTATACCTAACACATATATCACTATAAAAAATATTAACTGAAATTAACTTTGAACTTATAATTACCCTTGCTAATTTGCTTATAACGGATAAAAATACTTTGCTAAATTAAATTAATGACAAATATCATAGTGAAAATTTTATCTTTTTTTTTAAAAAAATTACGGATCAAGTCGCGAATAATAATTGTGATATTATTTAAATTTAAAAAAAGGAGAAAGAATGGGTACCAGCCACTCCCCTCTAACCTGTCTTACCAACTCGCATCTAGAAGCATAAGGTCACTACCCCACCCCCACACCCCCAACTCCCTTTCTCCCTACCCCACGTCAGTGGACCCTACCTTTTTCATGGAGTCAAAAGCTTATAAAATCCCACCTCTCAAGTCCTGAAATAAGCCGGCTTTAATTATCCATAGATACTACTCCAATAGTTACAAATATAAAGAAGAAATAGTTTTAAAATTATTAGTATTACTATTGTGTGTATGTTAATTAAGTAGATCTAATGGGAAGATCACCGTGTTGTGAAAAAGCACATACGAATAAAGGAGCTTGGACTAAAGAAGAAGATGAAAGGCTTATTGCTTATATTAGAACTCACGGCGAAGGCTGTTGGAGATCACTTCCCAAAGCTGCCGGACTTCTCCGCTGTGGCAAAAGTTGCCGGCTCCGATGGATTAACTACTTGAGGCCTGATCTCAAACGCGGTAACTTTACTGAAGAAGAAGATGAACTCATTATCAAACTCCATAGCCTTCTGGGTAACAAGTACGTCGATTGAATCAGAAATTCCAATAGTAATTAGAAATTCAACAGTGTATTTTAGTTTAATTGTACTTAAGATGTGAACTGACTTGGCATTTGACTTTGTCAATTTTTCAGGTGGTCACTTATAGCGGGAAGATTACCGGGAAGAACAGACAACGAGATAAAGAACTACTGGAATACACATATAAGAAGGAAGCTTTTGAGTCGGGGCATTGATCCTACGACGCACAGG
Organism: Solanum aculeatissimum; assembly: GCA_038996855.1. Classification (NCBI taxonomy): domain Eukaryota; kingdom Viridiplantae; phylum Streptophyta; class Magnoliopsida; order Solanales; family Solanaceae; genus Solanum; species Solanum aculeatissimum. Next base: position 28,886 of record JBCEWC010002706.1, read on the forward strand.
CCTGTTAACGAGCCCAGTACGGCACAAAAAGTGACAACAATTTCATTTGCAGCTGGAGATCATAAAACAAAAGATATTGAAGAAGTGATAAATGTCAAAGCCGAATCTGGGCTGAGCCAGTTAGAAGAGGAAATTAGTAGCAGCGAACAGTGTCCTGATTTAAATCTTGAGCTCAGAATTAGCCCTCCTTCTCTTCAAAATTACCAACAGAGCCTCTCAAGGTGTTTTGCATGCAGTTTGGGTATACAAAATAGTAAAGATTGCAATTGCAGTAAAAATAATAGGGGTCATATTGCAAGTTATAATTTTTTAGGATTAAGGACTAATGGTATTTTGGACTATAGAACTTTGGAAACTAAGTGATTTTTACTATAAATCTTTTTTTCCCCTTGTGTATTTGGGTTTAAAAAAGAAGAAGGGAGAATTAATTAAGAAAGACATTGCTATTAGTTTAAGTTCTTTCGAATTTTCTCTTATTTGTAAAATTGAAACTATCAATATCATATTAAGTTGAAAGAATTATTATACCTTATGAAATTTATGTCATTTTACTGTTGTACTTTTAAAATTTATTCCTATTCCTTTTGAGTTAATTTTGCAACTGTATAAACCAATAAAAGTGTAATGAACTAATAAACCTAACAACATAGATTTTTTATAAACTCATTATGTGAAAGAATTTTTGTATTAGTATCATATATTAGATAAAAACAACTACAAGCAATTACCCATACAAAGCAGGTTCGATAGCCTGAAACATAAATATATTACATTATTACAACATTGTTAAAATATATTTGCTAGTGTAATGTTTTAACATGATCAATATATATAGGATAAAAAAAAATTCCTGATAAGCTTTTTCCTTTTTTTAACTTGATGAAGGTAATTTATTGAAAATAATTTCTTTATTTTTATGAGATAGAAATAAAATTTACATATATTTTATCCTTCTCTCGTATTTTATTTATTGTTAATATTGAAAAACGTTTTCCACTTTAGACAAATAAAAATAATTTGGATATACATGTGAGTATGTGAGTGAATATTGCGGGGTAAAGGATAGGAGGAGAAATGGATAAGCAGTGAGAGGATGAGAAGAAAGGAAGAGGTGGGTAACCTATCTCTTCCATTAATAACAATAATAATAATTGCAATAAATAAGAAGAAGAACAGTGTCTGAAAAACTAATATAAAATGAGTGGAGAAAAAAAAACAAACAATTAATATAAATATATATCCGTAGTACCATTGTAGCTTCCACCAACCTAACAATTATTGAGGCTATATATATACAAAGACGTGACCTAACCAACCATTCCCCCCACGCCAAGATTTACATTTCTTGTCACCACCAATCTTTTTGGATATTAATGTTGGATCCCTACCTTAATAAAAAAGATTTTTTCTTTAGTGCAAAAGATAAATCCAATAATTAAATTTTATATTTAACCTGTAAGGTTTTGTTTACTATTTATTATAATTTTAGTGAATTTTGTATATAAATTTGTATTTCAAGTTGAAAATATTGAATTCGAATGAATCAAATACAATAATATATATCAGCTTATGAGTTAGTGGACTTTCAAATTAGATGAACTGGTAAATTTTGCAAGTACTAGGGGTAAGTGAGTCAGGTTTTAAAAAAATTTCTAAGGCACTTCAGATAAAAAATAAATGAAAAGTTAGGATAAGGATTAAAATGCAGCATGACATTCAAAATTAGCTAAAGATATATTTTACATGTCATAATCTATCTTTTTCAAAAATTTGAAGTGAAATTAATATCAAGCGGCCGCTTTTCATAGTTAAATATTGTACACAAACTTGAATACGATAGAGAGGAAAAAGTCATTGTTACTTTCTGTCAATTAGATATAAACTATAGCTAGGTTCATCGATCTTCTTCTTAATTAACCTAAGATTATTTTAGGTGAAATTTTCTTATCAGAGTTTCTTAGCATGAGGTTTAATTTAATATAATAATAAACATTATTTTCCACTTATTAAAATCAAATTATGAATATAACGACACACTAAACGTTCAAAATTGATCAACACATATTTTTGTTAATTGTTATTTAATATTTGAGAATAATTCACTAATGAAAATACTTTCAATAATTTATTTTTGTTTTCTATATATATTTTACTGAATTAAAGGTTAAATATACTATGATTAGGATCGGAATCAATTATTTTATCAGAGACTAATTAATAAAGTACTTTTATCCTTTCAAACACAGTTTAACCTTTCAACTAGTGTTCTCAAATTCATTTAAGATGAAAGTCGTCAAAATTAAATAAAAAGATTACAGACCATATTTCAACTTATATGTAAAATTCAAACATAAAATGATTATGAAATAGCTAATAATTCCTCGAAATGTTTCAAAAAGCAAGAAAAATAGGGACAAGATCCTCTCAAAACGCAATCTGAGACATGTGTGACAAATCTAATCAAGAAAACATATATATTACTACCACAATATATCATATAGAAAAAGAGAAGGAATAAAACAAAACAATTTAAAAAATTAAAATGTCTCTTCGCACAACGAAAAGAGGTCACTTTTAAACCTATCTACCATCCTCTTTCTTCCTTTAACTTCTTATTTTTTTTATCATGTTGACATGTGTTAGGTAGAGACAATAGAAGCTTCCATTAGATTTTTTTTTCCCTCCCAAGTAAATAATATTTTCCTCTTCCCTAACTCTTTATATTATAAATTGTGATAGGATGATCGAATTGTTCTATTTTTAATTAGAAATCTTCCATTCAAGTTTGATTAATTCTTTTTTTTAAATAAAAAAAAGAAAAAGAATTGGATTCAAAATTTAATTTGTACTAGCTACTTACCCCTACCAATTTAATTAATGCATCTTCCCTCACTCTGTTCTCTCAATGGCCTCATATTTTTCCTTTGCCTCATTTTATTATTATTTTTATAAGTCAAAATTCCAACGTCACAACGTCACATGCATAACTACCCCGTCTCCTCTTTGTAAAAATTTAAGTGGACCCAACAAGCTCACTCTATAATCCAATCTTTGCTTTCCATTTTGCAACAACGTCTGTCGCTCTCCCTACCAATATTTTCTTTATTAATATTAATAAAATAATTTCAGAAAATGTTAAAGTGGTATTTATTAGACCAATTATGTGAGGTTAGATTAGGAATTATTTGGGAAAAAACGTAATTTATATGAATTGCAATATTTAGATTCATAGCGAAATGAATTATTTTTTAAAGAATTTCAAAAGAAACAATTGGAGTTGAACACTTTAACAAAAGATACAGGGATGGAGCCAAGATATATCGTTTATGGGTTTTTCATTATATTTAGTTTTATTTTATTGAATTCTAAATATATTGTTTAACACAAATACAAAAGCTTTGAGACAAAGGAGTAATGTCGCGTCTCCGCCTCAAGACGGTAGCTTATACCTTCATCTGAACTTTTATTTTTTAACTTGAATCTTGAATATATGTTAAATTCACAAAAAAATATAGATAATAAATTTAGAACTCAACAAATTAACGGACTATATTAAACTGGAATTCAGGAGTAGGTAGGTTATGATAACGATGGTTGTCTTAAATTTCCACAATTCAAAATGCATGCGGTATTAGTGTGTGTAGTGGAGTACATAATATGGAGTAAATATTTCTTCGTTTCTTGCGAAGCTTCCTACAAAAGGACATCCTCAGGGGGACAAAAGAGAGAAAAAGGTCACAGTTTTCAAACGCCAAAAACATGTTCTAGTATATTTTTGTGAGAGAAGTAGAAGTTATGATTATTGTAACAAAAATTCCTCGTAATTTATTAGAAAACAACAAAACAAAGCACGTAAGGGTCAACCAATTATATAAGCTCCACAAATAAATGGAAAGGAAAGAAAAATTGGTTACAGCATAAAGCATCAAATGTCAAACAGTCTAAAGTTGAACTATGATTAGTAACATTATTTACGTAACTAACAACAAAAATAGGTAATTAATATTGTTGGCTGGATGAAGTTCCCATATAGTAATTTTTACAATCTGTTTTTCAAATTTATATCATCCTCGGGATCTTCCTAGTTTAAAATTTTGACACACTTTCAAAGAAAATGTTGGTATATTAGCATTTTAATATTAATATTTTTATATATTAATTTACTTATTTTGTATTAAGTGTGGTGGAAGTTAAGTGTAGTGAATGATTTGATTTTGTCCATTGAGGACAATTGATGATC